>CAJUYI010002241.1:19642-47518 GCA_910591695.1 Galerucella pusilla
TACAGGGGTTCACATTTGAAAAATCATATGTTTGGTTTGTAACGGAGTTATGCAGCACTCTGTATAGTTCGATATAATTTTAAAATATGGACCTTCAACACATCTACTATTTTTGTTAATAATATTTTTTGATATCTCTTAAAATAACCCATATATCGAAGTTTGTCGTAAGATTGGTACACCCTTGTATATGCTATGAGTGGAAAAATTAAGCATATTTCTATAAATAAATTGAACGGAGATTAACGCTCTATACGATTTTTTAAAACCCTTATCTTTAAATAATATAAAATATATGGAGATAATATTCTAGCGCCACCTATGTGGCAATTACCAAAGTAGTTCTTTATACAATGTATTGAACTATTACCAATTCCAGATTCAATATAAAATAGTCATGATTTTCATTCCATAATTAAGCGGCTACAGTGTGTTGAATTTTCTGTTATATGATTTACAGTGTTTTCGAAAGCTAATAGACTTTTTGTAACATCATGAATTTTTGAATTAATGTGAATATTTTACTGCGCCATCTATGGGAAGATAGCCAAACTAAGCTTTGTACAATGTAATTACCTATATCCTTGAGTGTTATCGCCAGTTATCATTCAACACTCAACAGCTCTATCTATGCAGGGGTGAGTTCGAGAACATCACACTGGTTGAAATTTTGCACTTTATTGGTGGGGGTAAAGAGCGATCGTAGTGCGACGCTCCATCGAATGAGTTCTCGAACGGATTTACCTTCTTGTGGCTGTTAACTATAACCAAACTTTTTTAAATATTGTTCAACTTTTAAGTTGATAATATGGATAAAAAACGTGTCGCATTGATTGCGCTTACATTGAGAAAACAGTTGCTTAAAGGGATAGCCTAGGTCTAACATTAATGAATCTGGCGCCAAGAGTTTTAAACAGAAAAATTTTAAAAACCCTTTAGGCACGCCAATCTACCACAAATAAGCTTCATAATATTTTAAATTTGAATAGGAGAAGGATATTAATTGATTTTTAAATTAAAAATTTAATAAACATTCAGTCATACCCATAGAGAAATATAATATAATTTTTATTTTGTCTATGGTCATACCATTGTCAAACTTACCAATCTAAATTCTAACCACAAAATATTCAAACCAAACTGACAGGTGCGATTTCTAACCGAGTCGGGACTGGTGTAATTTGAGCGAAGCTCGAGTGTCGCTCTAATGAGTTCTCGGACTGTGGGGGAGTACACAACAAGAAGACGCTCAAAAGTTCTCGGACACAAAAATAAGTGAATTTCATACTAGTGCGATGCTCTCGAACTTAGCCCTGGAGTATCGGTGTTGCTCATCTTGTTTATTTAAAGTTAAACTTGTGACATCAAAAAGTGTGTTTTTAGTGGAAATAGTTCATTTCCTAGAAGGTTATGATAAAAAATAGAGAAAAAAACCTTTAAAGAAAAATTATATTCATCAACAAATCTCTAATTAATAAAATCTATGACTAATAATATATAGTTTTAAGATTTTGTTTCTTTCTTAAAATAATCCTTTTCTATTCGTTTTACTAAGTCTATTAGAGATGGATAATTTCTAATGATATTTGCTAAATCACTTCTTGGAAGGGGAGTTGTTAAAATAGTAAACAGATGTCCAAATACCAAAGCATCCAATTCAGTTGGACTAAAACAATAATGGTGCATTTATTTTTATCAATGTTTCTAGCATTTTGATATAAATTAAATATTACCCATGTTCAAAGAAATAAGGTTTTCCATCTAAACGAGTTTGCAGTGATTCACAGCATGTTTCAACTTCAGAAAATACTTCCTCCAATTTTTTGTCATACCATCCTAACGCTTTAAGTTTTTTTATAGTTTGATTGCGTTTACTTCTATTTTGGATGTGATTTAAAGGCCATGGGTATACAGAGCCATTCCTCACACTTGTTACCTCTTTATAGGTTTCATCATCCACCCAACATACATATAACTGTAATGAAAAATAATTACTAGAGTATAATTGTTAAAGATGATAAAGTTGTACCTCTGCCATTTCAAGAACACTATGTATAAGAGACATGTAAGCTCTCATATTAGATTTTTCTTCACTATCCAAATTTTCAGTTAGGGTTATCCCTTTTCCATTAATAAACTGTACAATTCCTTCTACCTCGGATATTACAAAACGTCCCGCTTTTATAAAAGGCACTTTTAATGTGGGAGACATTGCTTCAGCGTTAGGTCTTGGCTCAACATAATAATCTAGCTGACACATTTTGAGATATGCTTGAACTGCTAAGCAATTCGCATTATCCGGTAATAAAATTTGTTCAACTTCGTAAGGTTGAAATAATTTCACATCCTTTGGCCAGGGTTCTTGAGCTAGAAGATATAAATTAATTGATATACAAAGTGAGCTGCACACATTTTACCTCCAAGCTCAAGCGAAATTCTATCAATTAAAGTCATATTTGTTTTTATAATTTTTTTAAATATTTCACTTTAATTATGAGATTTATGTCAACTAATTGTCAAAAATGTCAAAGTCAAAGTACGAAAGCTACTGTCAGTCATCTGTCAGTAACGAACAGATTCACAGAAGTAAATATTCAGTTCTGTGTCTCATGTAAAGTTGTAGAATCAGAAGCAAATCACCAGTACTGGTACTCAGCACTCAGTATAATGGAGCTTAATTTTTTATTTATGACAGTACTGTTATTACTTTTAGTCCAGTAAAAGGAAAAGGCGTTAAAGCGTACGCCGTATAGAGGTAGAGTTATCAACTTCATATGGAATACAAATTTATTGATATTTTCAATTTTTTTTTTCTAGAAGGGTAAGGGAATATTCAATCTATTTCGTCGGCAAGAGTTTGCTGAATGCCAAGTCACAGTACAGACACGTGGTTCATCCGTGTGATCCTTCCTAACTTTATCCTCAGAGCACGCTAGCCATCTTTCGAGATGTGGATGAATGTCTTGCTATAGGGATAATTAATTTAAAGAGAAGCTTATAAGCTTACTTTCGGTTAGTTTCCTTTTTTCACAAACATATAACATAGCCATATGGCTGTATTAGTTAATGTATGGTGACAGATGAAGAGAAGAAGTATATATTCGCGTCATATGTCATAACGTTCTCTGTCAAAATACATTCTTTTACAAATACAAAATGTCTAAGAGAGGTATGTTTTTGTATTTCCTTTTGTATCTTAAAAATTATAATCCATCATAATATCTATTCAAAAGATTTTAGGATTGTAACATGTAATAAACAATTTACATTTGATTGTCATCTTTAGTTTTAACGATGAGTTTGTATTTGTATATTTTTCTTGTGCAGTGAATTAGGTTATAAATCTTTAATGTTTTTCAGGACGTGGTGGTTCCGCGGGAGCTAAGTTTAGGATCTCCCTTGCTCTTCCTGTTGGAGCAGTAATTAACTGTGCAGACAATACAGGTTAGTTGATTTTCTAAATAATTTTAAAGCCTGTCAGATTTTGTTACTATTTTTTTAATTTGACAATGAGAATGAAAGGCTCTCTTGGAGAAATAAGGAATAAAGAATCATTGAATAATATAAAATAAAGGTAACATAACGGTTGCAAGTTTTTCTTATTGTACGATTTGAAAATGAGCATTGAACTCTAATAATCAGTCTTCAGTTATGGTCTCTTATATGAAGGTCTCAACCTAACTACAACTTTTACATACTACTATTCTATAAGTGTTAATGAATTATTTATTTTTAGGGGCTAAAAACTTATATGTCATTGCTGTACAAGGTATTGGCGGACGTCTTAACCGTTTGCCTGCTGCAGGTTCTGGAGACATGATTGTCGCCACAGTTAAGAAGGGTAAACCAGAACTCAGAAAGAAAGTCATGCCTGCAGTAGTCATCAGGCAAAGGAAGCCATTTAGAAGGAAGGATGGTGTTTTCATTTATTTTGAAGACAATGCTGGGGTCATAGTCAATAATAAAGGTGAAATGAAAGGATCTGCTATCACAGGTCCAGTAGCAAAAGAATGTGCAGATTTATGGCCCAGGATAGCATCAAATGCAAGCAGTATTGCTTGATTTGTTAACGTTTAAGAAAAATAAAAATAAGTTCTTAAATTTTGTTTTATTTTATTTTATTCCTGTCTTGTAGAAACCTTATCTGACATGAATGCAGGAACTATTTGATGAATTTTCAAGCTTGCATTATAAATTTGTTTGATTTGTGGTAATGTATCCACTTTTTTAAATTCGTTTTGTTCAATAATGAACACTTGATATTATTTTCTGACATAAGCGTGCGCAGACTTTTTTAAGAGGAGGGGCCAAATATCAAATCGGAATCTTTTGATGAAAAACAAAGGGCCGCCGTGCCCACCTAAACATTGCTTTTGCATATTGCCGTTCAATTTCTCGCAGTTCATTATGAGAACGTTGAAATTTAAAAATTATAAATGTTTTTAATAAACTGATATTTTGAGGAATTGGGTGGGCCGTGGACCACCCTGCCCCCCCCCCGTAGGCACGCCTATGTTTTCTAATCCTAAGTTCTTTAAAACTGCCATTTTTATGAAGATTTAAATCAGCAAATTGTCCTATCTAAAAAGGACTAAGAAAAGAAGAAAAAATAAAGCATCAAATATTTTTTTTATAGGTTATATTTATGTTATGAGTTGAATGAATTGAATTAATGATGTGTAAGATACAGAATAGTAATTATCAATAAAACACCACAAATATTCATATGAAAAGGTTTAGTTAGAACAAGAGTCTCATCATGAAGTTGGTAGGTATAGTTAATACTCACATAAATAAAATTAATTAAACATATTCTTTGCAGTACTGTTTAAGTAACGATCCTAATAAGCCATGTTATATTTTAACATTTCGAGAGATAACAATGATGTTAGATTGCGGTCTTTCAATGCAATCTCTTTTAAACTTTTTACCACTTTCATTTGTGCCTTCAAACAAACTGTCTAATTTACCAAACTGGATGCCAAGTGATACAACAGACCCTGATTTAGAAGGTGTAAGTAATAATTGTTCCTCTATTAAGCCTATTATTTATTACTTGATTAATATTAGATAATTTTTAGGAGTTAAAAGAAAATGGTGATCGAACATTTGTAGATTCTCCTCCAGAATTTTGCCCCCCTTTAGACAAATTAATTGATTTTTCACAAGTAGATGTTATTTTAATTTCCAACTATTTATGTATGATGGCCTTACCTTTTATAACAGAAGGAACGGGTTTTAAGGGAAGGGTTTATGCTACAGAACCAACCTTACAATTTGGAAGGTTTGTTGAATGGAATTTTAATATTAATAGTGAAAATATAATATTCCCATTTTTAGACTGCTGTTAGAGGAAATAGTTATTTATATTGAACAATGTCCTAAGTCTAGTTTTGCTACACAGTGGAAGAACTTTGTTCATAAGTGTCCTTATCCTTTGAATGAAGCTTTCAAACCAAAATCATGGAAACAAATATATAACATGAAAAATGTAAATGCGAGTTTGTCCAGGATACAAATGGTTGGATATAATGAAAAAATTGTGAGTATTTTGGATTGAAAAAATATTTGCAATAGTCAAAAAGTTACTTTTCAATAATCAAGAAGTTTACTTTTTGTAGGATGTATATGGTGCCCTTCAAGTTATTCCAGCTAGTTCTGGTTTATGTTTAGGATCAGCCAATTGGGTAATAAGTACAGAGCATGAAAAAATAGTATATTTAAGTGGTTCAAGTACATTAACAACTCATCCCAGACCTATGGATCACCATGCATTAAAAAATGCAGATGTACTAATAATGACAGATTTAACGCAAACACCTATTAGTAATCCAGATTCCATGTTAGGTGTACTCTGTGTAGTTGTTGGTGAGTAATTACATTTTTATGTAAAAACTTTTTATATCAACTTTTCCTTTCAGGCTTAACTTTGAGAGGAGGTGGAAATGTACTTATACCTTGCTATCCAACTGGAGTAGTTTATGATCTATTTGAATGTTTATCTGGGAAAATGCAAGAATTAGGAGTATCTAATTGTCCTATGTTTTTTGTATCACCAGTTGCCGATATGTCTTTGGCATATTCCAATATTTTAGCAGAATGGTTATCATCTGTTAAACAGAACAAAGTATATGTACCAGATGAACCTTTCCCTCATGCTTTACTTGTAAAAAGTAATAAGTTGAAGCATTTCAAGCATATATTTTCCGAAGGGTTCAGCACTGATTTTCAAGAGGCAAGTACTTTAAACAATATTAATATTCACAAATTTATTGATTCAATTTAAACATTTCTATCAATAGAGCAATTTCATATTTTGCTTAGATATTAATTTGTAATATAGTAAAGTTGATATCAAAAATAACTAATAATAGGAAATAAACCAGTTTCCATTAGAAATTACTTCCAAATTTTAATACACTTTCCGACCACCACCCGATGATTCCAGAACGCTACCGATGATACGCGTGATGTCATACCATTTGTTTACTTTTGTCAATATGGCCGGTATTGCATTAGGTTCTGTGTAGTTTTGTGTATACATATATTGTATTTTATTAATTGCTCCATCTACGTAAAAATATCAATTATTTATTTGTTTGAGACCATTACGTGTTTGTGTGTGCTTTTTTTATTTCTAAAAGTCAACGTAAAGTGGACAGTGAAATATTCGATATTTTGAAACTTCCAGAAGAAAATATTTTATTTACTAGTTCAGTGCTCAGTGAAGATTCTATCATATTTTGTGAGTGAAGATATGGCTAGCGAAGGTTTTGTAAAAGCACAAACTGATAACTTGCCCTAAGTAGACTCATTTATGCTGCTTGAATTTATGAAGTCAAACAGCTGCTTTAATGTAGAGGAAATGAGAGGAGCTATTAAAGCATTATTTTAAGTACGATTTGAACTAGGTATATTATATATAATATATACCAACCATATGTCGATGCCATGTTGGCCTGAGTTGGTCAAAATAGGTCTTAGTTGGCTGATAACGTGGTTGATCTCTAGACATATAGGTACATAACCTCAAACTATTGGAGAAGAAAAATTACCAACATAGAAGTAGGTACTTACATTAAAATGGTCTTCACAAACAAAAGCAGTAGTGTTTGTCGAAATATCGTCTTTGTTTCGACACATAGCTTGCAACCACAATGCATTTTTGCTTGCGCCATCAGGTAAAGTAACAAATATTTTGTCTGGAGTTTTAATAGACGTTGATTTACACTCTGGAACAGTGCAATACTTGGAATACAAAGTTTTTTTCGGATTTATCCATTTTTAAAGCTTTTAGAAACAAATTAGGTCACAAAAAGAACGTAAACAAATGGAGTGACGTTAACGGATGGGGCAGCCATCTTTATGACTTTCAAATTTTATTATTTCAAAAGTAAAGTTTATATTTTTTTGAAAAAATAGGCATGCGAGGTGTTAGGAGACCTGATAAAGCGTCAATTCCCATCAATCGCAAAATTTATGCTTGTACCCTATTATCGAATTTTGTGTACACTTTTTCACTGGATTATTTGATTTTAGCCGTGTGTAGTTTTCTGTGGTCATCCCAGTTTACGATTTGGAGATGTTGTCCAATTCATTGAACTTTGGGGTAATAATCCAAGAAATTGTATCGTTTTTACAGGTAATTAATTAATTGACAATACTTGAAAAACTCTTCTTTACAATCCCAATTTTTAGAACCTGATTTTGACTATATTGAAGCTCTTGCACCTTATCAACCATTACAAATTAAAGTAGCCCATTGTGCTATCGACACTTCATTAAATTTCACCCAAGCTAATAAATTGATTAAGGATCTGAAACCTAAAACATTAGTTGTGCCTGAATGTTACACACAACCACCTGTATCTGCACCAAACTTAACTGAATTGGTTATTGGAAATCATACTGAAAGTTTCGTAATGCCCTACAAATGGGGAGAGGTATGTATATTTATTTTAATAAAAAATATAGCACGATTTCACTCTTTTCTCACTATTTTAGGTGTTGAATTTGCCATTGAAGAGAAAACAAGGCCAAGTGTATATTGATACAACAGTAGCACAACAAATTATACCTGTGGAAGTAAAACCTGGTATTAGTTTGTCAACTGTTACAGGATGTCTTAATGTAAAGGATAATGTTCACAATATACAGGTATGTGAACTAAAATCTACTGTAGTACCGTAAAACCTTGCAATTTTGCCCACGAAAATATTGTTTTTGGTTAATATACTTGTGTGAGATTTTTTTTGGTAATTGCGCTTATCCCAAAAGTTATGTTTTTGCATCAAGAATCGTTAGTTCCAGTGTTGTTTCGATATCTTCATAGGAGGTATCCGAAAAAAAAGGGGGTGGGCGAAGTTGTCAGCAAAGTTTTCAACTATGCCCACTCATTTAAAAATTATCGTTGAGCAATTTTAAAACATTTTATTACAACTTTGCCCTCATATTATGTTTTTAAAAGAGTTTCTGCATGTATGAAAGTTAAAAAATGACTGAATACTTATAATAAAAGGTGTTTTTATTAGAAAAAATAGGAAATATCACAAAAACTTGAAACAAATTTTTCACTCTTGAACCACTAAATAAACATTTTGTCATAGAAAAAGAAAAAAAACTAATAGTTTCATTGGTGTACAAAAAAAATCGTAGCATTCTCATTTAAATATTTCAAAAATCAACAATATTTTGGGAACTCATATTTTTACTCTTCACAGCATGTACACTGATGTACAGCCTGTGAAAGTGTTTGCTCACTATAGTTTTTATAATGGCGCGCTCCCAACTTTCTCATATCAGTACCTATCATGTGCCATACTGCAAAAATATAAATCAGTTTTCATTTTAAGCATTACTATAATTATCCTACAGTATTATTATTGTTTATAAACAAAATAAGCCATTCGAAGTGAAAAAAAAATTTTTCTCGAACGAAAATTCATGTGACAACATTGCCCACTTCTTCTTATCGCCAATAAGGATTTTCTAATACACCCAGCAAAAATTACACAAGATCACGTTGGTAACAAAACATCAAGGTACGCCCATATCAAATCTTGTGAAATATTATTGATAAACAAAGTCACAGCAAACCTTAGCTTTTCATGTTAAAAATCGACAAAACCGAGCCTAAATTTCCCTACCTGCTTCCGAAAGCAACTCAGCCCGACAGTGGTTAGTGCATTACTGAGAGTTGGTGTTTAATAGTCTAAGGTTTGAAACACATAGTACACCATAGAGTAATAAATAATATTACTCTATGGAGTAGGTACACCATCTAACAAGAGACGAAAGCTTTGTCGGTTCCTTTGAAGTCTGACTAACACGATATTGAGCGGAAATACGTCGAGGCATTTACACATAAACTACCTGATACACTGAGAAAAGTAACACTACACTAAGAAAAATAGTAGTGTTGATGAACATCCCTCCCAATTATGTCTAAAGAATATTTTTTTTAACTACTAACATAAGAACACCTTATTATTCATCTCATGTGTGTAATGAGAAGTAGCTCATTTTCAACCTAATCTTAAAATAATACACGGTGAACTGAGGGGAATGTACTGAAGTGACGGCTTGACATTGACAGATAAACTAATTAATTCACGCATGTGCACACAAATTTGCTAACTACTTGTTAGATGGTGTACTCTGTGGTTGAAATGACTTGCTAAGATGCTAAGGAACGTTTGCGACCGTTGGAACGATTTTACAATGTTTAAAAAAATATGTTTACAACCTCACATATTGGCAAAGTTGTAAGGTTTTACATTCTTATTTTTCATATTTTGTAATGACTGATCAATTTTAGGAAATAACTGGCAATAATGTACCTAATCAAGTCATCAAATATGAATGGGGATCCCTAAATATAACAGAATTTCTGCAAAAATTGTCACAAGAAGGGGTTACTGATGCTAAAGTTGAATCATTAGGGGGAAATGTTATTGTCATTCATTTGGTAAGTTCCAAATGATGTAAAAAATGTATTCTACTTTATATATTGAGAACGTACAATTTTGAAATTTCTTTTTAGCAAGATGAAGATGCTCTTATTCAGTTGGAAGACAATAGTACACATGTAGTATGTAATGCAGACGAAAATTTAAGAACAAAATTACGTAATACTGTAATGCAATGTTTAAAAAAGTTTTAAATAAAAAGTTTTTTTTATTAGATTTCATTAATTTTTGATTAGAACATGTTAAAAAGAGGTATAATCTTACAAATTTTATTTAAATATAAATGTGTTAATGGCTTTCACCCTTTTTGCCTGCTACTCGCTTAAAATCGCCCATATTGGTAGTGCTAATGGGCGATCCAATAATAGCTAAGTGATCAATTTGAGTTACTTCTCCTCCACCCAAATTGTCCTTGATAAAGAATTGAATGTTTTGAACATTTTGGAACTTCACATACCTTAGGTTCACTGGATTTCCTTCAACATCTTCAGGTGTTACCCTAAAAATTATTAATACCTCAGCATTCTCCAAGAATGGTTTTCTTTCAACTTACTGTATATCTTGGACACTAGTGTAGTTATCAGCCAAATCAAAATCTAAAGTTCTTGGTTGATTGATAAAAATGCGTATATTCTTTGGACCTTTATCAGATGGAGCTTTAATTTTCAAACTGTGGATTTTCACAGCCTGATTAAATGTAATTGATATTATTAACTAAAATGGATAAACATTAATTTACACAATAAATTGTTAAAAATTTACCTACCTGTTCATCGCAATCGGATTGTAAATATCCTCCTGCAGATGTTAGACAATGTGCAAATGGATGATCGTCACTTTCATTTAGACATTCACATTCTACTTTGGATATAAATGGTGAGAGATCCATCTAAAATGTGCAATTTATTTAAATAGGTATAAATATTCACAAATGTTTTTAATATAACTCACATGACCTGCAACACTTTCTCCTTCTTCAGAATCATCAGTACCATAGTACTGCTGAATTTTGTTTTCAAGACCTGTAGCATCAGCACCTTGCAGACGATCAACTTTTGTCTAGAATAGTTTGAAAAATTGCCATTACAGTATTTCCAGCTAGTTCAATTGAAATTAAAGCTGATTAGATAATGTTTAGGAACAAAAATTGAATATACCTTATTGCGATAGAAAATAAAAGTTGGCATAGCTGAAACACCTTGTGCAGCGGCTGTTTCCTGGCATTGGTCCACATCCACCTTCAAAAAAACTGCTTTGGGATATTTCATAGCTAGTTGCTGGAACACTGGAGCTATCCTCTGGCATGGTCCACACCTATAAGGGACCAGTTGAATTTTTGTACATACATTGGTAATTTAGTATTTACATACCAAGTTGCAGTGAAATCTACGACTACTAGTCTAGTGGCAGCACTTGTTAGCTCAGTTTGAAAATGAGCTTCATCGCTGATTACTCTAACTGAACCCATTTTAATTATTTAATAATATTGGTTGTAGAATTATTTAAAAAGATGCTAATTCACTGTCTTTACCTTTCCACATTTACATTTGTCAAACTTTTATGTCAGTTTTTTAAGATTATTTTCATCTTCTTTATTATCGGTCTTGAATATCGAATATTACTAGGTAGGTATAGCATAGGTTATCTGTGATGCCAAATGACACTGAGAGTTGGCATGTGAACTATCCCCAAACAGCAGATAGCAGAGACAACCAGATAGTAAAAAAAGAAGAAAGGCAACAAATTAGGTTAGGTAGTTTGTTTTTAAAAATCAAAAACAAAGATTGTATTTTCGATTATATAGATTATCTCGAATTGAAATTCGCTTTGATTAGAAACTGAATTTTTTTAAACTGCACGTTATGTGAACATAGATTTCACGCTTGCATACTAATTACTATGCTAGTACAAAAGAGTTGTATATCTGAAGAAAAACCATTCGCTTGTGACGTGAAGGGATGTGAAATGACTTTTACGAATAAGGATCATCTGGACTGGCATCATAAAAAACACGAAATGATGTTAAACTTAGGACTGGTGAATAAGACTACAGCGAATGAAGTAGCAGATCAAACTCCAACACCTACAAGATTCATAAGAAACTGTGAAGAAATAGGTCTTTTCCAAGATCTACAGAATGTAAATCCATTTGATGAAATATTTAAAAAAGCAGTAGATTCTGTTAAAAATGGTGAAACTTTAGAAGTACACACAAATAATTCAAATGATACTTTGCACACCCCACATATTTTGCCACACAATATTGAAAACACATTAAAACAAACAAATGCACATTCAACAAATAATAGTGAGTGTGAAGTATGTGTCTTTCCCAGTAGTAATCATGATGATAATAGTTTAAATTCCACAATTATAGTAATTCCTAATGATGAAGAAAATATAAAAAAGAAAATCAAAGAAAACATACAAAATAAGTTAAGTAAAGACTTGCATAAAGATAAAACATCACCTGTTATATCTGTTGTGCCGCTTCAAGATTTAATATATGAAAAAGTTGATGATACTTTGAAAGATTTAACTTGTAACAAAAATAGCATTAAAGAAAATAATTCCCAATCTGATGCCGACACAAAGCTGGAAAAAATGAGAGAAATGAATAGAGCTGCTCAAAATAGATGTAGAAAAAGGAAACAGCAACTATGGAGGGACATGGAAGAACAAATCATTTTTTTAAGACAGGAAAATAAAAATTTAAGGCAAGAATTAGAAGCTCTTAGGCTGTTACATAGTAAATGCAAACCAACTTATAATCAAGGTAAATAAAATTGTACTTAAAATCATAAATTCAGATTTGTGAAATTGTCTTTAAATTATTGCACATTTAATTATAAATTATAATTCGATGCATTTTTGCCAAAGTAACGTAAGTGACATTTTTGGTGAAAATCATGTTTGTTCATTAACGTAAAGCTTTTATTGTTAAGAAGGTACTGCCAAAGTGTAGTAAGCATAGAATTACTTTAAACCCTAATTTTTAACTATTTTAAAAACGTATGTCCACAATTTTTTTTGAAAACACGTTTTTTCTGCAAAATCGTTTTTGGTGACTTACGTTACTTTGGCAAATACATATCGATATATCAAAACTATTGTCAGATGCCAAAAATACTGTAGGTACTATGTCTTACCATAAATTTATATTGTTACAGGTACAGTAGTTACATCAATCATCAAAGAAGAATCTAATCAATCCAACACAAGAAAAATTACATCAGCTGCACCAGTTCCCCTTCTTATACACTTTCTGCCAAATTCTCAATTGTCACAGGTCTCCCCAGAAACATCGACACAACCAGTCAAAGATAATACAATAAAAAAAGATAAATGTCGACCACTTAGAAAAATAGTACCAAACATATTAAGGAAGAAAACTAGCTGAGAGGAACCACCAAAGCAGGTGGAATGGTAGTATGAAAAAATAAGTATTATCATATTCAATTTATACTTAGTTTGTTTTTTGATAAAATAGTGATTTTGTGTCATAGGTGATTGCTCTAATAGATTATTATATTTTTCGTTACCCTAATTCGCAAATGTCGGAAGTCCAGTTTGATTTTACAGGAGAGGATAAAAACGTTTCATTGGGTTGAATTATTAGTGGTTGATGATTCTATTTTGGTAAGCTACATAATTTAGGGTTAGAATCTGTTATTTTAAAACTGTTTTTAGAAAACATTTTTTTTAGGATAGTATTAAACGATATGGTGCCTAAAACCCAATTTTGGCAAAAATGGACTTACGACATTTGCGAATAAGGGTAACGTTTTGCAACTGGTAACAACACAAAGGAATTTCATACCCTTAAATATTTATATTTTCAGCCACTTATTAGATTATTTATTTGCTCACAAAAAATGTGGTGGTGTAGAAACTACCAATTATTTGTAATTTTAATACATCACAAATTTTTTTTGACAATTGGAAAAACTGATTTTCATATTCAGGTGAAAATTGAGTGATATTTTTTATTTGTTATTCAAAAACTCTTCTATAAAAACATGGGACACTGAAGAGTATGTGGTTGACTTTGTATAACTATTTGGTATTATAAATTGATAATTAATCTTAAGTAAAAAAATATTTAGGTACCTATTTATTTTTAAACTATTATTTTTTAAAAATCGACTGTGTCATGTGTCAATAATCCATAATTGTTTACAATAAATTATTTTTTTAATTCTATGTATTTTATTACATAAAACAGGTCTAATTAAATTCTGCGCGGAAAAAGAGACATCCCTAAGGTGGGTTGATGGAGATGTAAGGATTGTCTGACAATCTGAAATGTTAAATTCAGACAAACAAAAAGAAAATCCTCAATTCGATACAAAATAGGTGAATAAAATACTTGCAACAGTTTTAAAACTTTATTTGATAACAAATAAAAAGATTATTCATTTAATTTATGTTACCTGTGACTATCTTTCATTTTAAGATACTTAATTTTTCGACCCCGTTTCCTTTCTACTTCAGTATCCTTTTCGAATAAAGCACTTACTTCCACTAGCCGCTCAGGCTTTGTTTGACTAAGTATTTTGGATACATTATTTGAATTTTGAAGAATTGAGAGAAATCCCCAGTTAGCAGACTTTGACTCTTGCGATTCTAAGCTCCAAGCCGCATTCCTAACTTCATTTTGAAACCTACTAACTTCATCGGCGCTAACGTTTTTACTCACATTCAACCCTCTTTCTAGTGGGTTAATTATGTACAATGGACTAAATTCGGGTTTAGGTACATTTACTGTCTCATTCAAACACACGGCTTTCTGTTTAAAATCAAATTGAGCATAGTGTTCGAAAAATTCTTTTAAAAGTTGTTCTAAGGAGTCTTTATTTTCTGATTTATTTTTGTATTTCCTAATATCTCTTAAAAAAGACACATCTGTTCCATCTTCTAGCTGGAATTTGTCACTTGAATCTGAAATATAATGTAGATAAATTTTTCTTCCAACTAGTAAATGCAGATACATACCAGCTAGTCCTGCTAGTTCGTTTAGTGAAGGTAAGACTGGTTTACCATTTGTAGGATTTTGAAGAAATGCAATGACAAGTAGTGTTAATGAAAAATTAGAAATCCATCTACCAGGAGAAGAATTTGTAATTCCTCTAGCATATGCCCACTTTCTTATAGCAAATATTAATGGTCTGACTCGCTCATCTATTTCTCCTGTAAGGTACAGAAAGTCTGACATATGAACACCAGACCTACAATTGATTGTTATAGAATTTTAAATCTTGGAATTATTATTGTTATGGAAATTAAAGCAGATCATGGAAAAGACAATAAAGCGAGACAAAGAAGTATATTTAGGTTTTATTGACATGGAAAAGGCCTTTAATCGGGTACCAAGAAATAGACTATGAAAATACTATCAGAAAGAGGAATAGAAAATAAAATGATCAGAGTATTGAAAAATATATAAAGTGAAAACACTAATTTTGTTATACACCGAAATAGCATCTCAGAAGCTTTCACAACATAAGAAGGATTGAGGCAAGGAGGAGGTTTAAGCTCGGGTCTAAGTCCTACACTGTTCACAATATATTTTGATGAGGTAATAAAGAAATGTAAAGTAAAAGTTAAAAAATTTAAGGTAGGATACATATACATGAAAATGTAGGAGTAGACAATGTTATAATTGAACAAGTAACAAGCTTCAAATATCTAGGTGTAGAGCTACAGGAGAACGGGAGACAGGAAAAGCAAATAAATGATAGAGTGCAAAAAATATTGAAATTGTACTACGCAATGAATCAGGCTTTTATAAACAAAAAAGAGATATCAATGAAGACCAAATTAAATGTATTTAAGACCATATATAGATCAATTCTGACATTTGGTTGTGAATCATGGACACTGACAGGCAGACAGAAGGGCAAAATACAAGCAGTGGAAATGAAATATCTGAGAAAAGTTAAAGGAGTAAAAAGAATAGATAAAGTAAGAAATACAACAATAAGAAAGGATCTAGAAATAAAATCGACACTTGAGTATATTCAATCAAGACAATTGGAATGGTGGGGACACCTACAAAGAATGTCAAATTACAGACAAGTTAAGCAAGTTTGGGAGGCAAGAAATATGAATAAGAGAAAACGCGGGAGGCCGAGAAAAACATGGGACAGCATAATTGGAAAAATTCTTCAAGAAAAGGGAAAAACGTGGAATGAGGCAAAAATATTAGCAAGAAATAAGAAAGAATGGGCCAAGTTTGTTCATGGAGACATTACTACAGAATAACATAATGTATTGAGATGTTTCACCCTACACCATTGAAAATGGTATTTGGATTATTGGAAATTAAAAATAACTTACATATTTGACATTGATATATCACATTCTACATCTGTTAATTGTTGGTGATATTTTATGATTGGAACCCTGGCTTGTAAAATCCTTCGAACTTGTCCACACCCTGGTAAAAATTGGTGAATTATATCACCAATTGTTTCCATATATCTTTGGGTCATTGATCTTTCTGATCCATTTAGTGGTTTGCAATGGAAAACTAACCTACCATTTTCATCCTTCTACATTGAAATAAACAGAAAGTGATTAAATAGAGTATAAATTAATGTAGGTATACTTGCCTTATCATCTGAAAGTTTTAAGAATAAATCTAAATCACATCCCATTTTACCATAACCATTTACACTGGATCCAAATGGGTAAGCTATGGCATGTGGGAACATTCCAGTGACAGCATTTTCTATTTGAAGTGCTGTTAAAAACCTTAAACGGATACCAACATCATTAAGTTTTGTGACATCATGTAGTGTTTTTATTTGATCTGAAATCTATAACTCAATTATTTAAACATCTTTTTAAATAGTTATTTATTCAAGTTTATGGAAAGTCGAATATACTAACATTATTAGATTTACTTAATAATGCTCTTATTTGTTCTTCTTCCTTTATTTTTGTACCAAATTCGGTCTGTAATGTGGCAGTTTTAATTTGTTTTGGTTTCGATAATTTTTTACTTGGAGCCTTAAACCACAGAAAATGCGATTGTGCGGGCATTCCAGCATTTCCATCTGCACAAATACTTGACTTCATGATGTTTTCAACATCTGTTTCTTTTTCAAATTCAACAATAATAAGATGCTAAAAGTTTTCATAATTCAAAAGAGTTACTAAAATTACCCTATTTATTATACTTTAATGCATATAAATTACCATTGGTTCAATTCCAATCGAATAATGTAACATACATTTAATATTTCCAAGTGAGTTGCAGAATGACCACAATTCTTTAAATGATTGAGGTGACTGTACCTGTACCACTATACTTCTTTTAGCTTCTGAACGTTTTAAGTTAATCCTCTGCAAAAATGGTACAAATGACTGTCTTTCTTCATGATTTTTGTATGTTGTATCTAAAAAATCTGTACTGTAAAAAAATTAATAACATTAATTACCACCATACTTTCTGAACCAAAATGTCTAACAATTTTAAATTTATGATTATTTTTTAAATGATAATATAATAATGATTTCTTAATTATAGGATTATCAAAATATTTAAATCGGCATGAATTTAAAAAACAGTTCATCCTTTTTCACCATAACATAACCTTCAATTTTGATAACGTCCTCTGCCTGAACATAGGTTCATTTCTTCTTCTTTTTAACAATTCAATGCCACCATAAAGAAAAAAAAGAAAAAGATGTCTCGAAAAATAAAAAAACTCAGTACTTTGGTAAAAGTGGGTAGAAATCTGGGAATAAAATAGTCAAATAAATATTCTAATTACATCAATCTTTACCAAGAACTTTACTTTATTTGTCTGGTTTCTTATGGTGGATTTCACAGTTCGTTTTATAGCGACTTAAGTCATACTCCAGTTATTCTAAAAGTTAAGCAAGCAAAATTCGGTTGCAGCTGCACCTTGCCACCCCAGTCAAAAATCTCGACTTAAGAGGCACCAAGTGCTAGTGCCATAGATGGCTAGTGCAATGACGTTAGTGACGTTTGACCGTTTGACGTTACTCAATTTAAAAAAGAAGACACCCATACACACGTGATACACACAACATACGTAAGTTTTAAAATGAAATTGATAGATTTTTCAATTTTAATTTAAAGGATGCAAAATAAAAATAAATCTTTGACACCATCGAAGTTTCAGCCTCTACAGCGTAAGAATATTTAGCAGTTTGTAAAACAATGAATTTAAAATATCTTCTCTCTCATCCTTACAGTTCCCCTCAGCCCTGTAGCATCTTCTCCAAATAAAAATTTAACTGGATCTGCACGAGTTATTAGAGATATAGTAGCTGATATTTATAACAATATCCAAAGCTGGAATAATTTTCATATAAAAGGCGCACAAGATGTTAAACAAATCGCTTTAATAAAAGCGGAAAGCATAAGTGAATACTCTTCTGAGCTTGAAGATGTTACAAATAACTTGTATAACATTGTACAAGGCCTAAAAATATGTAATAACAAGTTCCAAGTTTTCAAAGACCAACTGTCAGCCTTGCAGAGAATCGAAAAAAGATGTGAACCTATATTTATCTCATTGTGTGTAGGTGATATTGTCTCGATAGTTGAAACAATAGTAGCTGGTTATTCAGAAGAATTCAAGGTAGATGATTAGATAGAGTGATAGAGAAACGCCTTATTTTTGATATAATTTAAGTTGATTTAATTTTAGGTTAAAGAACTGGTGCTGGAGCATATAGCTCATAGCAAAAATAAGGATGAGGTGATGTTCTTCGCAGCTAGCTGGACACTTCAACCACACATCACCAGTCAAATCAACCTTAAAGTAGAATCATTATTAGTAGAAACAGGTCATAGGAAACCAAGCTAGTAACATATTTTTATGAACTTTGAATAATTGACATGTTTCATCTTTAAACATTGCCAAGTACTGGTAACATATTATGCAGAATTGAGTTTTTGATTAATTGTAGGTCTCTATAGATGTTTATGTATGTTAATAGGAAAACATAATTATAAATTATTGATCAGTTTTTACCAGTATAGTTCCGAACTTATTCTTTGTTTTGTTTAGAAAACTGTAATTTCTAAACATCCTTTAAAGATGAATGACAATGAAAGAGCTGGTACAAAAAAATAATGAATAGGAAGGTACAAAATTATCCAGCAACATAACAAAAATACGTATTTTATTATTAATCAACAGATAGTGATTCACAGAATCAAAAGTTAATATTTAAAATTGAAGACACATTTTTTTAAGATATTTATAATTTCTATAATAATTTTTATTCAAGTGTGTCTCGGAAACATTGGTAAATGTTTGTATTAGTATTAATATGTGTGTATTCCTTTCAATTAGGTACTTCAAAACAACTTTTTTAACTTTCAAGTACTAGATTAAATTTTCATTTGATAAACACATCAAATATTTGCCAGTAATTGAACTAGGGTCAAGTGGGGTAAAAATGAGACATTTTTAAAAACTTTAACTTTTGGTGTGTGTTAGATTCCTTTAAAAGAATTGATAAAAATGTTATGGGAAGTAAATGATGATGAGAAAACTATTAAAAGCTTAAAAACATATAAAAATGACCTTCATAAAAGTGAAAAAAAATAAAAACTGTATCTTATATTTAACCTAGAAAAAGTGTAAAAATGAGACATGCCTGGTTAAAAATGATAACGTTATAAAATGCATGTTTCAACAGTCTTGCCGACCTCTAAACCAAAAGTAAGACACTAAGGGGAAAAATGAGACAAAATACGTTTTTTTTTCGTGTTAAACTCAACAAAACAGCAGAAAAATATTTATTGATAGAAAAATAACCACAAAATAAACTATAATTTCAAAACTAAATTTCGGTTCATGCAAAACTTAGGCAAAGAAGTGCTAATAAGAAATAACAGTTCTACTTAAAAATAAAATACAAAATCCAAAACTCATTGAACATTAACGAACTAAATATCAAAATGGCAAAAACATCGGCTGCTCTAGAAGTTCCTGCAAGCGGAGATGGGTGTGGAAGCTTTAAAACAATATCCTCCTTCATCACATTATTTATTTCCGGAACTGCTGGATAAACAAATTTATTTCCCTTGCGTCAGAGATAGGAAACACAAAATTCATTATTAGGTAACAAATCTTTTACAATTGCCATGTAGTGGCACTAGTGGCTAAACGTCGTGACTTTTCAAGTTGCTCCATTTTTTTCCGACTAAGGCGATTTATTTTGCAAAAATCTCTAAACCAGTCATCGCCTGGGCGCCCATCTTTGAAAGCCGTGTTAAGGTAATTTTCTTGCACATATCTTAGCGCGGCATTTTTAACGTCTTGATTAGTTAATGCGAACCCCCCACTGAGCCATTGTTATTAATTTTGAAGCTAAATCTTGTTCGACCTCTAAAGATAACGATGTTTTTCGCCCTTGTTTTGTTGAATTCTTCTTATTCATATAGCGACTTTTTTTTCCATTTTGGGAGCCGTTCAGATGCCGGGAGCACTGCAGCCTATTGGCTTATTGTACTCTGCTCCCATATTTAGTCCACCCATCCAGTTATCCCCGTACCTTCGAGTAGACGGTATAGGTCCATTGGATGTGTGCCATATACTTCAGGTGGCACATTGGCCTCTCCGAAGATTGCCCGTCTCCTCGAGTGCAGTGCCTCACAGTCAGACAAGATATGGGTCACGGTCTCGTTCTCCATGCCACATAGTCTGCAGCTGAGGTCCCCGTTATATAACCCTATTTTATGCAGGTGATCTTTTAACGGGGTATGACCCGTTAGATAACCTGTAATAATTCTTAGCTTATTCCTGCTGATATTCAGTAGTTCTTTGGCCCGTTTTGCACATGTGTCACCTATGAAGGTTTTGCTGTGTACCTGTTTCGGAGTGTTCCTCTAATGAAGTCTATGTTGGCTTTGTACCCATTTTTGTATTTGCGCTCGGACTACCTTTTTGTGGTCCCAAGAGCTGGTTCTGGTCCAACATATGCTGTTGCTGAACCTCTTTTTGCGAGTTCATCAGCTTGTTCATTTCCAGAAATACCATTATGTCCCGGCACCCACACCAATCTTACTTTAATGTGGTCTGCTAGTTCATTTAGTTCTTTCTGACATTCTTCTACTAGTCTGGATGTTACCTTGCGGCTATTTAAAGCCGCAAGGACTGCCTGGCTATCAGTTAGTATGTTTATCCTATGAGTGTCAGTCCTATATATTTGTTAATTCTGACACATTCTAGGATGGCATAGATCTCTGCCTGAAATACAGAGGTATGTTTGCCTAGTGAGAAAGAGCCTTTTGTGTTTCTCTTTTCACTGTACGCTCCTGTTCCTTCTCCTGTCTGTGATCCGTCTGTGTACCAGGTCTCTCCTCGGGGAAATTTCAGTCTGCTTGGGTCTTGCCAGTCCTTTCTGTGAGGTATTTCTACCTCATATTTAGGGCTTGGGAGAAGTTTAGTGGCCATATAGTCTGTTTTCATATCTAAAATGGCTTCACTTATGATGTCTTTAACAGATGTGTGTCCTGATCTAACTATTTTGTTGCTCAGATTATCTTGCTGCCTAAATAGTCCCATCCTTGCTTCCCCCATTATCACGAGGTGTAGTGGAGGAAGGTCGAATAAGGCTTCTAGTGCTGCCGTTGGCGTGCTTCTCATGCATCCTGCAATGCTGAGACATGCAAGTCTTTGCACCTTGCCTAGTCTCGTCATTGCATTCTTTTGTGTCGTCTTTGTCCACCAGACCAAAGACGCATATGTTATTATGGGTTTAACCACTACACTGTATATCCAGTGTATCATTCGCGGACTCAACCCCCATATTTTCCCACAAGTTCATTTTGCCATCATTAGTGTGGTTTCCGATCTTGCTGCAACTTTTTCCATTTGTTTGGACCATGTTAATCTCGAGTCAATAATCACCCCGAGATATTTAACATCCATAACCATTGGAATTTCCGTACCTTGAAGGTACCAAGGTCCCAAACCTGCCAATCCCTTCTCTTGGTGTAGGGTACTAAGTTTGATTTGGTGGGACTTATATTTAAACCCACCTCTGTCATCCATTTCGTTACTATGTTCAGAGCCTGTTGCATGCGCTCTCTGACCGTAGTACTGAATTTGCATTGTGATATGATGACTAGATCGTCCGCATATCCTAAGACAGTATGGTGTTCCTTTTTGAGTCTCCTTATCAGTCCGTCCATTACAAGGTTCCATATTAGAGGAGACAGTTCTCCTCCTTGAGGACATCCCCTTGAAACTCGGGCTGACAATGTTGTGCCCATCAAGGTTGAGAATATCGTTCGGTCTTTCAGCATGCAGTCTATCCATCTGCAGCTTGTTTCGTCAATTTGCTTTTGACGAATTGCCCTAGTGATTACTTTGTGGGAGGTGTTGTCAAAGGCACCCTCTATATCAAGGAAGGCTGCTAATAATACTTCCTTATTTTCGAGAGCGTACTCTATTCCTTGTACTAGGTGATGGAGTGCTGTCTCTGTGGATACTCCTGGTCTGTATGCATATTGATCCAGGTCGATCGGTCTTTCTACCAACGATCCTCCTCTAATGTGCATGTCCACCAGTTTTTCCAATGTCTTCAGTACAAATGACATCAGACTTATGGGTCTCAGGGATTTCGCTTTATTTTCACCTGTTTTACCAGGTTTAGGAATAAAGACCACCCTAACATTTCTCCAGACCTTTGGTATGTACCCTAGTCCCATACTCGATCTAAGGATCGTACACAGTCTGCTGAGTATAATGCCGTCTGCCTTTTGCAGCATAATTGGATAGATCCCGTCCGGTCCCGGTGATTTATATGGCTCAAATGAGCGACTTAGTTTCGACTCATCGATATGGAAGGCATTGGCTGCAGCCCTTACAGAAAAACCCTCAGTTCTCACTAACTTTGCTGCTTTATCGAGATCTTCCTTTGTATACTTCTTCGGCTTGGGTATATATTTCTTTGGCATCTTGGTTTTGTAAATAAAAGCTGAAAATAATCAAAATGTTTGTCTTATATTTATACCTGTGCTGTCTCATTTTTACCTCCAAATTTACCCCTCCAGGAAAAACGTGCTCACTCGAAAACTGATCAATTGGAACTGGAATGCATAGACTCTGGCATTGTAATTTTAATTTGACGTCATTTGTTTCCCAAAAATGAAATAAATTGTAGGGATGATGTTTTTATAAGTGTTGCTATATATTTACATCAAGAAACAAGAATGGAATCAAAACAATTAGCAATTTTATTTGAGCGTCTCATTTTTCACCTAAATATTGCGTGTCTCATTTTTACCCCACTTGACCCTACCTACTTAATAAATCAGTTTGGTATATGAAGAGTTAAAGAAATCTTCCATAAAACAGTGGGGCTTTCTAACAATCTTATTTTTAACCACTAATAGCTGCTATGTCTAATTTAATCATCAGTATTTTTGAAACAGTCTATTATATACATTAAAAAAATATGTAATTCATTATTATCAATCACATATACAGACAATAGTTCTCAGGTGAAATGTACAGTTATAAGAATGGAAAAAATACAGAGAGAAATTACCTATTAGGTGAGGCCCAAAAATTACAATTTCTTAGGACTATGTAGGACAGCAATTATACTTGTTATTATTCAATAATATGACTAAGTGCCCTTTGATTGAAGTGATACAATTTGCAAGAAATTGGAGCAAATTTCTGCAAGGTCATGTGACAGTTGCCTTGATGAATCTGATGATAAATAAACCTTGCATAATAGTTATTTTCATCGTATTTAAGTTCATTTCATTTTGATTTAAAGCTTTCTTCGACATTGCCTTAAATGCTTAGGAAAACATTGAACTGTTTATAATGAGAAGGATCATTAAATTAAATACAAAACAACTAAAATACAAATATCTATTTCTCAGGGCGAGTGCAGTGGACGTGTCCTATCATGTTCTATAGATTGTACCTACTTTTCACAACTTTTTTCAATATTTCCTACTTAAACTTATGGTAAATTAAAAATCACATATATGTTTATATCACAATTAAATTTGGACTTAATAATATTATTTTATGTTATATGTTATATTATTTTATGTTATTATCACAAATATTTATACAGTCAGAATAGTTACCTACAACGTAAAACCAATAATCTCAGGTTTGCCATGCATCACATTTTAATTTTGAATAATTTTCGAATTCAACTTAAATGTTGATAAACCTAAATTAAAATAGGTTCACAAAATTCAGTGAGGTACATAGTGATTTTGGTCATTCAAAATTTACCTGCGATTGACAAACCACTTTATATGATTATGAACATTATAGAAATGTATGATCCATCATAATCCAACAAAAATTATGTCATTAATTTAAAACCTTTAAAAAATATACAATCAGACATTAGGAAAAGGCAAAAAATATAACTACAACAGGTACAAGTACGACAAAAATTGCATAGATGGCGCTTCGAGGTTCGCATTCGGAAATAACCACAAATTCTTCGTTCCACAATGTTTCGTTGCTTACTAACGGTAATTCGAGTACCATTTTTTCGTACGAAAAGAATTTCAAATCCAAAGTGCAGCTATCTGAAGCATTAAGACATTTCGAAACTGAATTCGTCACGTTGTAAACGGTTTTTTCTATGTCGAATTTAACTCGAACGTAATTCGTTTGTACTTCATTTTCACTGTTGAAAACAAAAAAGTAGTAGCCGTTCATCGGGACTCTAAAAGCGGAAAAATAAAGAAAATATTAAATCAACTTTTAATACCAACTAACAAGATCCATAAGTGGAGCCATCTTAGATATGAAAAAAGACTATATGGCCACTAAACTTCTCCCCAGTCCCAAATATGAGGTAGATATATCTCACAGAAAGGACTGGCAAGACCCAAGCAAACTGAAGTTTCCCCGAGGAGAGACCTGGTACACAGACGGGTCACAGATTGGGGAAGGGACAGGAGTAGGGGTGTATAGTGAAATGAGAAACACAAGATGCTTCTCACTAGGAGAACATACCTCTGTAGGTATTTCAGGCAGAGATTTATGCTATCTTAAGGTGGATTCATGCAAGAAGAAATTAAAACTAAGATTACTTTAAAACTAAAACTAAGAAGATAAAACCATGTTATTTCTTACATTAAGTCTAAATTTCTTAGTTTCTTGTATGAAAATCTTCATTACAGGTACATGCTCATGTAAGAAAGTAAGAAATTGAGATTTAAATTGAAAAATAACATGGTTTTATCTTCATAGTTTTAGTTTTAAATTAATCTTAGTTTTAATTTCTTCTTGCATGAATCCACCTTTAGAATGTGTCAAAATTAACAAACATAGGACTGACACTCATAGAATAAACATACTAACTGACAGCCAGGCAGTCCTTGCAGCTTCAAACAGCCGCAAGGTAACATCCAGACTGGTAGAAGAATGCCAGAAAGAACTAAATGAACTAGCAGACCACATTAAAGTAAGATTAGTGTGGGTGCCGGGACATAACGGTATTTCTGGAAATGAACAAGCTGATAAACTCGCGAGAAGAGGTTCAGCAACAGCATATGTTGGACCAGAACCAGCTCTTGGGGCCACAAAGAAGGTAGTCCGAGGGCAAATATAAAAATGGGTACAAAGCCAACATAGACTTCAGTAGAGGAACACTCCAAAGCAGGTACACAGTAAAACCTTCATAGGTGACACATGTGTAAAACGGGCCTGAATCTCAGAAGGAATAAGCTAAGAATTATTACAGGTTATCTAACGGGTCATACCCCGGTAAAAGATCACCTGCATAAAATAGACCGAGACCGTAACCCATATCTTATCTGACTGTGAGGCACTGGACTCAAGGAGACAAACAATCTTTGGAGAAGCCAATGTGCCACCTGAAGTACCTATATGGCACACATCCAATGGACCTATATCGTCTAGTAGAGTACAATAAGCCAATAGGCTGCAGTGCTCCCGGCATCAGAACGGCTTCTAAAACACAAAAAAAAAGAACCTAACAAGATGAGGTGTACACAGGAATCTATCTATGTATTGGCTCCAGTTCAGCTCACGTTCCAGGGGCCCCGGTCATAAAAGAGTAAAAAAATAACATGTCAAATTTATTATCATGAATATTCTTCAGACATTTAGTGACCAAGGGCATAGCCAGGATTTATAACAGGGGGGGGGGTAAACCATGTTCCATAGTCGTCCAAAATGTAAAATTTTTGGATTAAAAGAAAAGGCAAATGAAAACAAAACTTTGAGATTTTAATTATACTTGAATTAAACTAATAACATTTTTCTTAGGTTTGAACTAAATTTATCCAAAACTTTCTGCACTATGCAGTCTTGATTTTCCTTCAAAAATTTTCGATGCACACTCATCAACACAGCCCAGTGAATCTGTCATCACCCATTGTACTCCTGAGCCAGATACCCTTCGTAGGGTACTGAACGATATTTTCACGGTAGCAGAAGTGGATGCATGGGAAAGCACTTAAAATTAGCAAAGCGTGCCTTGTTGCGTTGCAGGGAAAAAAACAATAACTTCATTCTAAAGTGCAGTCACCTCAATGTCCTTCAATTTGTTTTCTGCTGAATTCTTTTTCTTCCTCATATTGTACGACAAATCTAATTCTGCAGAGACATTACCCAACTTATAAAATTCCACGAAATATTCAGCATTATTTTTGGAACCTTTTGAAGTCATTTTGAGCATGCTTGAAGGATGAAGATAAGTTAAAACGAAAGCAGGTGTATTTTCGATGAAGAATCTAACATCCAAAGACGAAGTTAAATAATCAAGATCGGGGATGCTTATATTGTCCGCTTCCACTATTCAACTGCAGACTCAGGTGGTGGATTACTTCTGTGTACTTGCTTTTGAGTTACTCGTGGTACTGACAACTCATCCCCTACTTTCTCTACGATAACAAGTGATTTTTTAAATAAATCATAAGAAACTTTATCTTGTCGATCTTCTTTGATTACATCTAGAATATCAGCAATATGTTTCTCCACCATAACCAAATCCATACTTTTACCTTGTAAAACGTTTACAACGGGTTCCAAAATTGCAGAGTATCTTGCAATTATGTTTAAGCCTAAGATTGGTTTAGTAACTGCACAGTGCAATTGGTAGGCATATTTTCTTGTTGCATAGTTTCCTTCGACAAATGGATGTTCTAGTGATTTAACAATGTCAGTGAAGCTTTTTGAAAATTTTCTTATATTTTTCCGACCATCTGGTCTCACAGAGCCTTGGAAGATTTGGAACCGATTTCCTACGGGCTGGCGATTCACGAAAGAAGGTTATTGTGTCTTTAACCGTAATTGTGTTGCTTTATTTCTGGTAGCTTGCTAGTTTCATTGACCACAAGATTCAGTTTGTTGCTGGAGCAATGGAAGTTTTTATTGTTGTTTATCAAAATTTAAAAATTATTCAATTTATTTTTGCTTCCAGGGGTGGCTGGCTACGCCCATGTTAGTGATAATGAGAATGAGAATGAGAAAATTTATTTTAGAAAAGAGGTAGATATTGCATTTATCTAATAAATTGACACAACTCGCAACAGCCATTTTAATGTTCAATCAACAAAAAATTACAAACCCGTGGTTTGGACATACAGTGTGGAACAGCCAAATGGAATAAATTCTATAACGAATAAATGGGGGCTTGTTGGGAAGAACGCCACGTCTATTTGTACTTTTTACTTAAATTTTACGGATAAATCGACAGAAAACAAAATACACTTATTGTTTACTAATGAACTCACTCAGTCACCCCTCTACATATGGTGGTGGAAAATGTTGCAGAAAGACTAAGTAGAGAGGGAATCATTGAAAAAACCACCTCCCCACTTCTTAGTAATCAGACAACCTGGGACATGCCACAAGACGGTGGTATGTCCCAACGATTATACACCCTACAGGATTGC
>CAJUYI010002241.1:54379-70826 GCA_910591695.1 Galerucella pusilla
TTGTTGTCAAAACTAGCGCCATATTGTAAAATTGACATTCGACTTCAAATCAGTAGCGTAAAGTTTTCACACTTTGTTGGTTAACATAAAATTAGAATCTGTCGGCCTTGACTGTGGATAATGTTTCCTTTAAAATCAACAAGTTTTTAGGAGGCATTGGTCGCGTTCATCACAACGTAGCGCTACCGAAGCGATCATCAATTTCCTGCGTTTTTTGTTAACTGATCACTCTGATCAGATTGAGCGCTGTGGTATCAGTCGCCATTTTTTCAATAACAATTAAAATACGCTACACGCTACCGATTGATGATGCATTCATTCACTGTCATTTATGTCATATGTTAAAAACATAATATAAATATTTTTGTATGGAGATATTTTAGTTTGTATTTCAGTTGAAATTAATGAACAGCTGGAGGTGATTTAGGATTTTAACAATAAATTGTATAGTGTGTCAGGAAGTTCAACTCTTCATAGTATGCTCCAAAGTGGTGAGCTCAATTTATTGTGATTAACTCCCATTTTCTAATGGTTATTTCTGATACGGGGTTCGCGATCACGTCCTTCTTCCCAAACTTCACGCTGTGGGTTGAAGAAAGTCTACAGCGCGGCCTACATCTAGAGCGTCTTCTTCAGCAATTACAATAGCTGCTTGAGTAGGATCCATTTTTTACGAAACAGGAGCTTATTAACATGCCAGGCTACTTTTTCGTTCTCGATGATCACGGATTACTTAGCTCTCAAAACAAAGGTATGTAATAACAATTAGACTTTATTAAAATCAAGAATGAATAAATAATTGTCGTGTATGGCATATAAAATTGAGTTGTATTCATTGATACATTTGTCACTCTAAAAATCGCTACCTGATCAACTTTGTTGGGATGAACGCGACCATTGTTTTAGATCAAATAAACAATAACAATATACAGCCTCAAATGTCAATAATAAAATTGCTGTCTGCATGAAACGGTAAACGATGCAGCATAGGTAAACAAAACCGATTTGGGTTTCTGCGCAAAGCAGTTGGCAGCTTCACGTGGCTTCTTTTCATGTGAAACGGAGTCTATGAAGAAGGAATAGGATCCCAAAACACCATTAGGTACCAAACTTGGAAAGTATGCCATTTAATGGTACCTATACAGTTCGCTCTAAGGCAATAAGTGTACGGGCCAGGGACCAAACACAAAGCTTTGGAAATATTATAAATATATATTTCAAGCGGAAATTCACGCCACAGTTCAATACTGAAAAGGCAAAAAATATCGTTATCGGATATTCAAACAGCCATTAAAACGCTGAGCTCTGAAATGGTATGGTAGGAAAGCTCAAAGAGCTAGGCGACAACAAAATCATTGTAAGACTTCACTAAAACTTTTGACAGATCCTCATATAGACAGTAGGGAACTTTTTATTTTTTCAAATCAGTCCTATCATTAAGTCACGTCTAAGAATCCCTAAGAATAAACTTTTGAAAATCAATAATAAATTATTTATTAGCTCTGCTCATGAGCAGTGTAAATACCGCGGTTTTAGTTGTCAACTGTCAACTTGTTTTTGTAAATATTGTACCTATATCCTGGTTATTCACCTAAATGTTAGGATGCTATTAGTGGTCATTCAAAGTTATCTAGGGGGTCTTCGATGGTGACATTTCTTGGTTGATAAAGGGCTAAATCCAAGGTCAAATAAATATCAACCGCGCCTCAAACCGTTGTGTTCGCCTAAAAGTGTTTAAAGCAACGTTGGGGGGATTAAAAATGGAGTCTGCGACAAGTTAAAATAAAACAAGAGTTAATCACTCACCTGTATTCATGACTGTTGGTTTAAAGATAAACAATGTCAGAGTATTTTGTTCAATCGTGGATACATTACAAAACAAATAAGTAATTTTCTTTTTTTTTGGGAAACTTTTTTATGAAATTACAGAAAATAACTTTTAAGAATTTTGGAATGGTACTTAAAATGTATATTTGAAGTATAGTATCTTGAAAATTTATTATTCCTGTGGATAATATTGTTGTTATTTTTGTAACTAAATAAGAAGTAGGTTATCAAATTATAAATTTTACTGAAATATCACTTCTAAATTAACTCAAACAAAACACTCTTCATCTATACACTTAATAAAACTTAGTATTCCACAAAATACGTAATTAAATTTTCTCTTTATTCAAAAACAAACAATTTTATGCTACTTTAAAAAAACTAAACTTTTCTGAAACACTTTTAAATCGTAACTAGTATTAGGTTATCAATTCAATAACATCGCATAGTAAGTATATACCAACAATTCATCTGGGACACTTTACGTGACCTTAGCGATAATGTTAATTTGTTTAAATATCGGTATAGAATGTTTATAGTAGATTTAAAAATTTGTTTACCATAGAAAATGTACAAAAACATCATGCTTACCGTATGTACTTTCCTCTCGCATTTCCCAATTGCTTGTTTTCGGTTGATTAACCTAATTCAACCTTGAACAAAAATTATTAGAGTTGTAGGTAATATGAACAATATGGTAAGGTAAGTTCCGTGATTGACAAACAATGGTAAATTAACGCTATAGTTTGCTTTGGATTAAAATATTCGTCTCATATGTTTTTTATTTAAAAATAAAGGGTAAAGTGGACGTAATATTTTTCATGCAGCTATCTAATCGTATATCCCCTTTAAGTTATATTGCGGATTATGGCGGTATCATATCGAATTACAGTCGATCCAAGAGCCGACAACTTTAATTTCGCATAATATCTATTACGGCAAGTATATCTACCTACAACAAACACCAAATGGTTGGTACTTTTCTCCGAAAAATGAATATAAGTACTAGAGTAAGCAGACGTATTTATCATATGCCATCATTAACAATGTCAAAGTTTATTTGTATATTTTGCTTGATTCCATAATGACTTGAATTTTTTTTGTCTCTTCAATACATTCTTCTATAATTATTATATAATTGAGATTAAATGCTTAAAAAGCAAATTATCTTTGACAATATATAGTGTATTTTTATCATATTTAAAGCTGAAGACCTCATTATAAATTCAGAAACATGTCTGAACCACTTCAGGGTGATTCAAAGAGTTAAACAGAATATATCCTTTCTGTATAGTGAACCGCAGGTAGCGAGGACAATAGAAATATATTAAGAAGTGATAAATTTGCCGTGAGAGTGCAGTGTAGTTGGGTAAGAATAAGATCCTAGATTATTCAATTCAATTAATTAGTAAGTTCTACATATGAGAATTATTTGTAGCCCTAGAAAGTGATGATTTGTTAAAAACTTGCAGATGATGTACCTAATCAAAATTCCATTCCATCAAAATCTGGCGAATCTTCAATTCCATCATTAATTATTATAGATTCAACGGTTCCATCCATGATATAGTCCAGTTGCCTCATATCTGTTCTTCGTCATACGTATGACTCATAACTTTTTTCCAGTTCTCTGCAGACACTTTTGAGAAAGAGTTTTGCAGTAATTGATGTAGGTCTTCCAATTTACAGAGTTAGTATAAAGGATGGAACCCCCTAAGTATCTCCTCAACGGTTTAATATTTTTAACTGTAATTGGTCATTCCCTTCTAAGAAAATCCAAGGAATTCAAAAATGCTATCAAATTTGATGCACATTTTAACTAGAACACCCTGTATATTTTTAGATTTTTGTATTCCTTGTGAAATTCTGCAAACAGTAAAATTGTCCATTCATATTTTTTATTGAATAATTGAGGCTTTAATTAATAATTTATCGTTTTTGACTTAGTTAGCCATGGATGAAATGTCAAACCTTCAATTATTGAGTAATGGACCTAATATAGTGTAGGTACCTATTAATTTGTTATTAAATACTTATAAATGTAGCAAATAAGTTGTTGTTTCAAATAATATTTCAGTTATAGCTGATTTTTCGACAATTATATTTTATTTTTTAGACGACGCCATCTGAAAGCTGCTCGTGCTGTATTCATTTACATACCGAAAGCTGCGTTTTGAAATTGCTAACAGAATACTTTCTTCCACCACAAATACGAACCAATCAACAAATTCTGTCGAAGACCCAAACTCATCTACAAATGTATCGTTATCACAAACACATCTACAGAGATTCCATCAACATCTAGTAAAGGTATACATATATTCCATCTGCATCCAATCCAATGAATATCAATAATTGTCCTGTACTGGAGGTACAATCAACATTACTTTTTGTAAATAGTTAATCAATTAATATTGGCATTGCAAATAATATCATTAGGTAGGTACATTATATTGTTCAATAAATAAATTGTTTATAATTCTCTATTATTTATTTTCTTTCCTCAGTGTAATTGAAAAAGTTTTGGATCTTATGCGTCGTCTAAAAAATGTTGTGTACGCCGCGGCTGAAATACTACTTTTTTGGACTTGTCTGTTGCTCGCCTCGCTTCGCTCGTCTCGCAATTTTCAGACTCGTCACTCGTCCAACAAAGTAGCAATTTCAGTCCTTGGCATACAAATAACTTTTACTTGTACACTCCAACAATTGCAAGCTGTGAGCGGTCGTTCAACAAACTGAAGCTTGTTTTGTCTAATGTAGATACGTGCTTCAATGAGACAAGATTTTCTGAGTAATCTTGCACTCCTTAGCATTGAATGAAAAACACTTGAGAATATTAATTTTGACAACGCGATAGACGAATATACGAAAGTAAAATCAAGGAAAATTAATTTGTTGAAGACTATGTCTATTACAGCCATATTATATTTCATTAAAATATTTGGGCCATATACAGTGTGTCCCATTTAAGACCCCCATATTTTCGCTGTTTGAAAGATTACAGATTTGAATTTTTGCGGAGTCATACATGCTGATTGGCCACATATTTTAAGTTAATCAACTGGAATCTGAACTTTAATCTCAGCCTACTACGATTTCACAAACGGGGTCACTTTTCGATATTTTGCTTCGCGTAAAAAATATCGAAAAAATATATTCGAAAAAGTTGTTCAGAATATCATTTCAACCCCACATACCGAAATTCATCACAAAATTCGCATTTTTTATTTTTCAATTTTTTGCCCACCCACATATATTATTACAAGATATTGTTTAAGTTGATCAATATTCCTTTGAAAGTGCTGTTCACTTTACTAAAATATTTGAATACATGACACCGAGTCAAGATTTTAATTTCCACGGCACAATAATTATCGAAATAAATAATAATTTTGTATATCTACTTGGATAAAAAAATGAAAAGATTGAAAATGCGAATTTTGTGATAAAATTTGGTATGTGGGGTTAACATAATATTCTGAAGAACTTTTTTTAATAATATTTTTCGATATCTCTAACGCAAACCAAAATATCGAGAAGCGGTCCTGTTTGTGAAATCGTAGTAGGTTGAGTTTAAAGTTCAGATTTCAGTTGACTATTTTAAGAAATGTGGCCCATCAACCTGTATGACTCTACAAAAATCCGAATCTGTAATTCTTCAAACATCGAAAATATGTGAGTGTCTTCATCTTAAATTCGACACACTGAATAAACCGGAAAATTTCAAAATCTTCTTGGAGGCTCATGGAGCCCCCACACTCTGTCGGTCCGAGAAGGGGCGCAGACAATGTGTCATGTCCTCGGGCACAGTTGACCCTGGCTACGCCACTGTGTCAGTTTTAGATAATTTATTAAGCAGTGTACGAGCAACAACCAGTTTTTTTTCGATACATGTATATAAGGTCCCATTATTGCGTTTTTAACGCCATCTGGTGAATATTTAGTTTTGGCTTGGCTCGTTCTCTTTTATTCTTTCTGCGATTCGATCTTCTTCCGTTGTATGTAGATTATGTCTTCTTTTATATTTTATTCACAACCATATATGTAGTGCAGTCATTACTAACGTCATTGAAGGTTGGAAAGTGTCATATTACACACCTTTACTTCCCGCCCTCACTACCCGCCCTCTAAAAAAATGTGATCGTTACCTATTATTTTAGATGAATATTTTTTATATTTAAAATATAACACATTATACCTATTTCTGGAGGGGTACAATCTATCAATTTTTCATCAGATTACATTTTTCCTAATTTATTATTCGCGAGCTTAATATCCATCAGACTTTATCTGACATTTATTTATATTGGTAACAGTTGTCAAATGTAATATTTTAGGTGAGTTCAGAACGAAATAAAGATTTATTAATTTTGATCGGGATATATTATGATGGTTGTAAATAAAATAGTATACAAATCTTGGTAGGAAGTTTCATTCCTGTCTCGAGATAATAGCTAACCTCGACGCTGCAAGTCTCGGTTGACTAACTAATCTCTCGACAGTAATAAAACTCTTCCCACCTCGGTGTGTAATATACTATTACATAATCTACATACAACGGGTGTTAAGCGTCCACCATTATATTTTTGGCGTTTGAAATAACTTTCCACTTTATAAGTGAAGTTAATTATTTCTTGAAATAGATAAATATTAAATATAGACCGGGTATTGTTTCTGTAATTGTTTATCGGTCATTCTCAAATTAGATCTTTATCTGCTAGTATTTTCGTAAGTAGGTGCTTTGATTAGGAATTTCCAAGATATCTCGGTACATATAATATTTAATAACGAGTTTCATGGTAAAAGTTATATTATCAAATATATTAGTTACCATTCAGGAAATACCACGGGTATTTTTAAAATCCTTTCTATCACATTGATCATTAAAAATAAAGTTTGACTACTACTGAAATTTCCGTCGAACAGAACACTTTATCGCTATAAGTTCCTAGCCTGAAAGATACTGATGGAACCAATTCATTTTGTAAATAGAAACGAATTTTTTATAGTATATATTGTGTCACAAGGGCACAGAATGATCTTTAGCAACCAAAGACTATATTGGATGCACGAGCATTTCCTGCATGTGTGACACACAACTGTTTTCCGCTTACCGATTAAAACAAAAAATAGCAAAATATAACAAAAAAACTTTGACATACATCGACGTCAAAGTAATGAAGTGACAAATGATATGAAACTTCATCTAAGTAAACAGTACAAAATATTAAAAATAAAAATAGTGTAATTATTTTATCACATACGTAACAAACCTTAAAATAAATAATATTATCCACACACTTAATCAAATAAAATGGTCTGTATTACACTATGTGTACGTCTAGAAGCAACGAAATTATCGGCAAAAAAAACTAATTACACTATCAACATTAAAATATCTTTTCCTCAATTGAGACGAAATACATCGAGCAGTTTAGATAACACAGAAAGTGTACTTATCAACTACTAAATAAATATGTAACCTTTGATTTGTGTATAGAAAATCTTGTTTGAGAGATTACAGTATGGATTCTAGAATTATTTTATTGTTTTCAGATTTTATGTAGAGATAACATAAGAATCAGTCAAAATATGCCTTATTATTTGGAACTATTCTTAAATATTTACTTTATTTTGTTTTCAGTATTTGTTGTTATAGCGGTAACAGAAATTCTGTGAAAATTTCAGCTTTCCAACTATCACAGTTCATGAGATACAGACTGGTGACAGACGGACAGACAGATGGACGGACATGCATCGGAGTCTTAAGGCCGTTACACATGGGCCTGATGGTCAGTACTGATGATCAGTTGTGTTAGTACGCGAAGCGAAGCCGATGCCTTTCAGAAGTTACGTATCCTGACCATCAGGATACGTGTGTTAAACCGCATATGTATAATAGCTACACCTGATGCGTAGTATACGCTGTGCGCACGGGCTCGCCGTATTCCCTTTCTAACGAATCTACGGACTGACGATGTGCTGTACATGTGAAATGTCGTATTATATATAATGGCCCCCGCGGATGATCAGGGCTGACCATCAGTCCCATGTGTAACGGTTCTTAGTAATAGGGTCCATTTTTTACCCCCTGAATACGGAACCCTATCTGTATCTGTAGAGTGGGGAGGGTGAGTGTGTAGGCTCACAGCACTTAGGCCACATGTGACCCATTGTACATCCTCCCGAGGAGTTGTCCTCCTAGGTCATTGTCCATCCTGTCCTTCTCAGGAAGGTGGTCAGGTCACTAGGAGACATCTCCTTTATATCGGCAGGTGTAGGCCAAGACTCACCGAACACACACTCTCTTATTGACGATAACTCCGGACACTCGCATAAGACATGCCTGACAGTTTCATCTTCCTGTTCACACATCCTGCATAGAGGTGTGTCCACTAACCCCATAGTATGGAGGTGTTTCCTTAGTTGACAGTGACCAGTCAGAAATCCTACTGTTAAACGTAGGCTTTTCCTGGTCATCGCCAAATATTTCTTCGGCGCCAGCTTTCCAGGGTCGCCCAGGGTGATCCTGGCAAGACTGCATCCTTTGATTCCATCCCATCTCTTAAGGGATTGAGCATGGGTGTAACGTTTGGCTAGTTCTGCAATTGTCGAAGTCGTTAGGCCGTAGGTGTCACTGGGTCCTAAAATTTTCAGTCCAGCGGCTTCCCTGGCTAAAGAATCAGCAATGCGATTTCCTTTACTCCTGTCGTGCCCTTTAACCCACCTCAGGATAATATTGTTATCTGCCGAGGCGTCAGCTAAATCTTGGTGGCACTCTAGTACTAGCCTCGATATAACACGTTCTCTGTTCAAGGCTAATAGGGCTTGTCTACTATCAGTGCAGATTGTTATGTTTTTTCCAGAAATTCCTCTTCTGGTTAGCTCTTTTGTGGCAATTGAGATACCAGCCAGTTCTGTTTGAACCACGCTGGTATTGTTTCCCATTCCCCACTTAATCTTGAGGCTCAGTGCTCTCGAGTAAACTCCACATCCTGAGCCTTCTTTCATTTTTGAACCATCTGTATAAATGCGTATTGCATTTGCAGCGTCTGGTTCTGTGTTCTGTTTTATTTGAATTTTGTAGGGTTTGTTAAACAGAAAATACGGAACCCTAATAATAGGGTCTGTTTTTCACCCTTCACCTTCGAAAAACCAAGTTATGAAATCAAAAAGAACTTGGGTAAATCAAATAATTCAATAGTGACAACTTTATTTGACAGAGTGCTTCCAAAGTAATCTGGAATATTGTGGCCGTTGCCTTTCGGGAGTTTGACAATTACTGTGTCAAATCTGAAATCCAATACAAACACAAATAAGAAATTTGTATCATTATAATTTTGTTGTAGCAACAGTTCTGCTTTCGTTTGTGTTCAGTTAATAATAATGCCAGGTTCTGCTTAAAGCTATCAGCAATCCAACAACTAGGTCTAAACTGGTAAAAAACTGTGAAGAATCCTTTAAATGCTGGCAAGAGACAACAAACTATCTCGGGTGCCGGCACATGAGGGTATTGCAGGTAATGAAATGGCAGACCAGTTAGCTGAAGAAGGTTCTAAAGGAGACTTCACAGGTCCGGAACCGTTTTGAGGAATCACAAAGGATTACATAAGAGTGGAAGTCGGGAACTGGCCAGTTAAGAAACACCCACTCAAATGGAGGCTGACACAAGGACACCTCCATACCAAGAGTTTACTGAATAAGGTAGACAAGGAACTCTCGTCCAGGCTGTTAAAACTGGTTAAGAGGAATTTGAAGACAGTTACCGACCTGGTGACTGGACACTGTACCCTAAGCAAGCATCAGCATAGGATGGACAAAGTTAGTGAACCTATGTGCAGAAAATGTGAACTCCATGATGACGGAAGCACTTTGGGAAGGAAATAATACAACCATCACAACTACTGAAGATCCCTCCAGTTAAACTGTTGGCCTATATAGAAGACATTTAGCTTCTGGAATGGAAGTATATAAATAACATGGATTATGGTACAAAGAACCTGTTCAAGTGCCTTGGCTGAAATGCTGAAATGACATATATGCATTTTTTTATATGGATTATCTTATGGTAATGCCTTAGAGGCCAGGGACTCAGATATTGAACTTATATGGATGTTAGTAGCATATGAATTAAATTCGAACAGAAGATTCGAATTCGATGGTCAATCTAATTCTTGAATGGTATGCGAAAAAATTTCCGTATACGGATGTTTCCCTCGAATGAACAGTTTGAGAACTTCTCTTTTCTTCTTCTTCCTATCTTCTTTTTCGAGTAATATCCCGGTAGATAATTTCCTCAGCATACTTTCTTCTTTTTTGTACGTGATTGGTAAAGTTTACAATTATTGAATAGATGAGGCTTTTACTTGATGTAGATCCATAGTAAGTTATGAAATCAAACAATTTTATTTTGTAAAATCTACATTGTAATTTAAACATAAAGTGACGCGTTTCGCTAACACAGTAGCTTTATCAAACGTTGGAGGTATAATGAGAAACTTTCTATTTATACAGTGCCTTAATACTAAATTATACGGAAATTTAACAATAAAATTATAATCTATTTACAACGTTTGATAAAGCTACTGTGTTAGCGAAACGCGTCACTTTATGTTTAAATTACAATGTAGATTTTACAAAATAAAATTGTTTGATTTCATAGTTTACAATTATATTCTCTTCAACTACTTGTACCTCTTTTAGAACCACCTTGGCACGTTTTTCTGAACTCCGGATTGTATTCAATGCGATTATTTATTTATTTTTCTCGATTTGAAAAAATCCACCGGTCAAACAACTGCCTCTTCTCATCGCTACGCTAATTCTTCAGCAGCAATAAGGCAAAATTTACACCTAAGACCTACAGGAGTAATTTTTGTGTGAAGGAATATTAACATTCATACGAGGCTGTAATGTTATTCGCAATACCCTTTGTTGTTTCGGACGTCTTCGGCAATCTATTAGACGTAGAGTGAATGCTTACCTGGTGACAGAGGTAAGACAGTATTGTTCTTGGGAGTTCCACGCTTGTGTGCAGCTAGTACCTATTCACAGGAGAAAAATAAATGCAAATCAATATCTCCAGAGTATTGTACATAAGATCATTTTAGGCCATTTGCTTCATTTATCTCCGGTAATTTCTTTTTACGCAAGATAACGTCAACCACACTTTGATCTATAAGTAATGGACTACTTTTGTTAAGTAAATATTCAGTTTATTGAATAGACACCTAATTGCCCTTCCCTGAATCCCATGGAACATGAAACATCTGTGGGACGCACGTAAAGTGGCTGTAAGACTTTTCAGACCACTTCTTACAACTCTTCGGGAATCTAAAGCTGATATTAACTTTCTAATAATGAAAAAGGCACTTTTTATGTATAAAATCATATAATTAGACTCCCAAAATATTTAAAAAATTCAGGTAAATCATTGTTCGATCTAAGTATAACTAAACATTGATAAGATACCTTTATAAATTTGTTCGATCTAAGTATAACTAAACATTGATAAGATACCTTTATAAATTTGTTTCTAGCAATAATACATCAATATATTTAATGGTATCTATATATTAATTAATATAACATTCTTAAGTTATCTATTCAATTACCTAGTAAAATATGAATCCTACATTATTGCAAATGATAAGAGGAGATTATATGGTACTTGATTTTATTTATCAAGAGTATCTTTAAAAAGATCTTCCAAATAAGTGTTGGTCTGAAAATTTGTTTGTATAACGTCAATTTCCTTCTTCTGCTTATGCTCTTTTTTATTACTGACTGTAGTATACTTTTGCTACTTGAATTATTCTTTCTTAGGTTACACCCATGCTCAATCCCTTAAGAGATGGGATGGAATCAAAGGATGCAGTCTTCCCAGGATCACCCTGAGCGACCCTGGGAAGCTGGCGCCGAAGAAATTTGACGATGACCAGGAAAAACCTACGTTTAACAGTAGGATTTCTGACTGGCCACTGTCAAATAAGGAAACATCTCCATACTATGGGGCTAGTGGACACACCTCTATGCAGAATGTGTGAACAGGAAGATGAAACTGTCAGGCATGTCTTATGCGAGTGTCAATAAGAGAGTGTGTGTTCGGTGAATCTTGGCCTACACCTGGCCTATATAAAGGAGATGTCTACTAGTAATCTGTCCACCATCCTGGGAAGGACGGACGATGACCTAGGAGGACAACTCCTTGGGAAGATGTACAATGGGTGAGCCTACATTCAACCTCCCTACTCTACAGATAGATACAGATTATTCTTTCTTATCAGTTTCCATATTTCCTTCTCCATTTATCCAAATTTTTCTTTGTTAATTTCTCTTTTTACTGGATAACCCTTAACCTCACCACGTTTTATTTTCTTTAGTTTTTCTTCCAATCGAAAACCATTAGATAGCATTTTCGATGGGTGCGAATATGATTAAACTGATATATCAATAGAAATTTGTCCTTTTTAGACCTAAATACATGAAAAAGTGAAAAGCAAAAAGCTGCTTCCAAGTCATGTAATTAAATGTATCATATTTCCATTATCAAGAGCCTTCAGTATATATACTTGTTTGAAAACCTGTAAAGTGAATTTTTTCAATTTGAAAGAGGGCTTAAAATAAATCAACCTGTTTATCACACCCTTAATGGTTCTCTAATTAAAAATAATTTGTTGCACCCTCATCTGCAGCAATTCTACAATTATTTGATTTCTAATTACATGAGTTAAACGTGAAAAACGTAATTAAAGAAAATTCTCGAATGACAGAAGAGCCCGTTGTAAGAAGACAAATTAAAAAGTTCGTAATTGGAACATTCTTTCTGTTAGCGAGAAGTCGGCAAGGGTGGAAAAGCGGAAAAATACGGCAATTAAACTCAATTAATCACTCGGAAAATCCGTAGTTTACTCACGACCCGTCCCGAATAGACCCTTCACGTTTTATTGGCGACTGTGTTCACGGAAAATAAACTCAACCGTGTTATTTTGAACTACAATATTTTTTTTTCTTTGGTAAATACATTAATACATGACAAATTTCTACTTACAGAAGCATATTTTTGATAGACTTGCGCAAGTTTTATTTTGAAATATGTCTAGCCACCTTTGTTATCTGGGTGCGCGGAAATACGATCAGGAGCGTAGGTCTGGAGAACATTTATTGAAAATTAAACTTGCAGTGTCGGCTCGTCAGAAACGATAATGTGGAACACCCAATAAAAACTAAAAAAAATATCAAAATCCAAAGAAAGTTTTTATTTTATTTTCTTATGAAATTCAGCTCCTGTCTGTGACGATGGAAAACTCCTTCTGTTCTTTTAGAATAGAATTAGAAAGTTTTAAGCCTTCTTTTAATAAGTCTGTTTATTACTTTTCGCCATCAGATTTTAATAAACAATGGAAATTTTTTTCAAATTACTTGAAGAGCCATCTTATATCGAACTCTGGTGCTATGTTAATATTCTCTTAAAATTTATTTCGTTATGAAGTTTTCTGTAATTCGTATACATTGTAAATCGAAATAGCTTAATCCTCCCATTCATAGATGTCACTGGGCAAATAAATGTTGAGTTAATATTATTTTTGGTGTTTTTATTAGTTTTTTTTGTGTATGAAATAATTATTATAAAAAGTGAGCAAACGAATGAAATTTTGACTGGTATGAGAGACTTTAAGATAGATAAGGAAGAGAGAAATTTTTCGGCATAGTGGGATTCTAGCTAGAATAGTTTTGGATATTGTTAAGATTTTTTAATCCAATGAAAGAAATTATAGAAAATGATTCTTTTCATCTAATCGTTTTTGTAAATTAGACACAGTGGCGTTTCATTGATAATTTTTGTCATATTACCATAATATCAAATATTTCTTTAATAAAAATGTTTTTGTATAAAAATTTAGCCAGAAATTTTCCTTTTTATGAGAAAATGTAGATACTTTGTATGTAGGAAATTCCTAATACCTATTAAGGCGGAAACCGAAATGAAACCAATCATTTTTGCTTTGATACTAAAATTTTTGATTATTGTCCCGCATAGAGCTTGTTCCAGTATTTTTGATATAATCTATCCATAATACCATAATATGATTTTCTGTGAAAAATGACTTGGTCTGGGCTCATCTCCATTCGCAAACAGTCTGCCAAACATAGCTAAAATCGCCAAACGTGATGGATTACTAATGGATTACGACAAGCCCCTTGCCGGTCAGTATCGTACAAAAATTATTCAGACAATGCCAAACGCTAACAGAATTGGAGGACAAGTAATGATACGCGCAGGGGGCGGGGTCGCCATCACGTTTGCCGCTTGCAGTATGTACCTGCGCGAAACGTGGGAGTGAGAAGAACACTGCGTTATGCCCAGTACTGCCACTGCGTATCAGTAGGCGTAGCTGAGCTGGGGCTCAAGATAAATTTGACCAACTGTACGGACAATATTGCAATACAGAGCCACAAGGCATAACACCTGGGGTCAGTGACCATTGGGTAGGAGTGGAAAACTTGTCTCAACCAAAGCCTACGGATATTCTCAAAAATTCTGTCTGAATTAACTAGTCACAGTCAGACAACAAGGAATTTAGACACCTGCAGCCTTAAATAACGTCTCTAAAAATCCGTTGTATTTGAGGCATTGTCTTTGAGAAGATTCGGCATGTAATTATCTTCTTATAGTGGAAAAAAGGAAGTTATAGAATAACAGAGATACCATACCATGTCTAGTGAAGTCGGCGTTTTGTGGAGGTGAAGAACGTTGGTCTCTCTTGTATGTATATACAGATTGCGAAAAGTCTAGTCAAGTCATACCATTTACGCAAGTACGACAAGGAAAATATGAGCAAAACAACTTGAAAGAGAGAGAAAAATAATTGTGGGCAGTAAGAGATAGGCGCATTTAGTTCCAGAGGATGGAAGAATGTTCATCGCCTCTTCCCCATTTTAACCGCTGTTGTCAGAAGCGCAGATTAATTTGTATAAATGATATATTTGTCTCGTTATCGTTGACTTTTTTTCGAGCACATGCCATACTATAGGTGAAACTAAACATTTTCATCCGGCAACACTGTCCTTTACAGAGAGAATTTACTAGTTGGTGGTATTCAGTATGTTCCCAGCATGGAAGGAGTTTCTGACCACGTTGACAATTAATTTCTAAGTACAATAGGATATTATTTTAGCCATTGTAACTTCAAAATAAAACATTATACCTAGTAGGTACTACTCAATGCTGCCCCTATATAAGATTTTACCTATGGCCGCCCCTGCTTCTATGTACCTAGTTACTTTTTACTTTCCAAATTTTACCATCACCCAATTTTATAACATCATTTACCGCAACGTAATAGATGATATTAATATATTCGGCTGTACATCCCAATAATCAAATAATTATTAGCCACAAAAGTAATTTTCAAATTCGTATTCCTTTATTAACTACGCCTCAGTATATATATATGTAATCAACTTACTATATATCCCTGTTGAGAAGGATCATTAGTGATGTTCTTCCCCACCGCGTTTCGAATTGTTAAATTGGCAACAGAAAATGTAATAAAGATCTGAAGACCACACACGTCGCTGCAGTGATTGGTTATTTGGCCCCTCCCACTCGAAGGGTCGCGCTGAGCGAAAGAGGCGTTAACAATAGTAGCGTGGGGGTAAATTTCGAGAAGAGAGGGTAGTAAGAGAAGGGATTCGAAGGATTAGGGAGGGAGGTGTCAATTTGGTGAGTTAGTGGACATGATTTATCGGGAATGCTGGCCTAGAAATTGATATATCGTCCTTTCTTTGTAGTTTACGACTTAGTTCTGTTTCGATTTGTTATGGATTAAATCAGTGGGTATGGTAAAATGTTGCTCGGCCAGATGTGGTTGCGGTATTAGCATAAATATGTCTAGATTGCTTGTTCTGGTTACGTCTGCGTTTATTTTCTCATGTACAATGAGTATCATCGTTTGCTATGTTTGAGTTTTCGGCTTAGCTGCATATAAAAGAGATTAGGAATATTGGGTCGGCTTTTATCTTTAATATTGTCTTATATATAGGGAGTCTATAGCATTCCACTTAATTTCACTCTATCAATTTTTAAGATAAATGAATAAACTGGTGAAAGATCTTGCTCTATTTTTGGCAGCTTAGATTAAAGCACTCCATATTATCGATTTTGTGAGTTGAATTGAAAAACTGGTGAAGGGCATTGCACTAATTTTGGCAAAGGAAATTAGAGCATTCGCCATATTAAACATTTTCCGAGAAAAATCTAGAAACTGATGAAGTATCTTGCACTAATTATTGCCAAAGAAGATTAGAGCACTCCATTTTATTTGAGAAGCTAGTGGAAGATCTTGCTCTACTTTTGGTGACGAAGACTGAAGCACTCCCTATTATTGATTTCTTGAGATTAATTAAAAACTGGTGAAGGGTATTGCACTATTTTTGGCGACTGAGATTGAAGCACGCCATATTATCGATTTCTTGAGATAAATTGAAAAACTGGTGGAGGGCATTACACTATTTTTGGCAAAGGAAATTAGAGCATTCGCCATATTATAAATTTTCTTGGATAAATTTAGAAACTGATGAAGTATCTTGCACTAATTATTGCCAAAGGAGATTAGAT
>CAJUYI010002242.1:0-21087 GCA_910591695.1 Galerucella pusilla
CCTCGAATTAATGTGTTTGAGAAATACGACGATGTTGATTTTAAGGCCAGATTTCGTTTTCGTAAAGACATTGTAATAAATATTTTAAATACAATCGGTAATCATCTGGAGCCAAAAGTTCATGGTAACCGATCCATAGAACCAATGGCTCAATTACTTCTTGCATTGAGATTTTATGCAACTGGTGCATTTCAAAATTGTACTGGGGACATTGTCAATATTTCGCAGCCCTCAGTGTCACGAATAATCAAAAGAGTTACGCACTATATTGCCCTTTTAGGGCGAGAAGAAATTAGAATGCCATCGACTCGGGAAGAAATTGTAGAAGTGTGTACCCAATTTTATGTAATAAGGAATTTCCCAAGAGTCATTGGTGCTGTGGATTGTATAAATATAAAAATATTATCTCCCGGTGGAAGAGATGCAGAACTTTATCGCAATCGAAAAGGATATTTTTCTTTAAACGTACAAGTAGTGTGTGATGCTCATTTAAAAATAAGACACATAATATCACGTTGGCCCGGCTCAGTACAAAATTCAAATATATTAAATAATAGCCCTTTGGTTGTTGATTTGACTCGTGGAAGATATGGTAGGAACAATTTTCTCCTAGGTGATAGTGGATATCCATGTAAAACATATCTATTAACACCTGTGTTAAATCCAAGAACTCCAGCTGAAGAATAGTACAACAGAGCCCAAATTGCTACAAGAAATACTGTGGAGAGATGTTTTGGAGTTCTTAAGCGAAGGTTTGCCTGCTTGTCAGTGGGATTGAGAACGCACGTGAATACCACAGCAGCAGTTATAGTTGCTTGTGCTGTATAACACAATATAGCCATTGATCTTGGGGATTTTTTGGAACATGATCCTGATGAATATCTGGAAGTTATTGAAAATAATGATGTTGCACCCATTCGTCAACCAAATGTGAATACAACAGTTAGAAATGCCATTATTGAAGGTTATTTTACCTGAAAATAATTTTATCAGAAACTGTATCAAATCAACTCCTTTCTATTAACATTTTTTACAAATAAAACTCTACATAAGTGAACGAACTAAAACTCTTCATTTAATTTTCATTTTTCAATAACAAGGCATATTTTTTCTTTTTAATTTTTAAATCCCACATTAGGTTTTGTCTTTGTAATTTAAATAAAGATTTTTGAGACATTGCCTCATACTAGGAATTTTTTAATTTTTGTTTGAAATATTTTTTTTTCAATGCCTCCGAACTGATATTTTTATCATTTTTCACATTATTCTGCCTTGCACGGAATACTGGCTTTGGGGTTGGTAAGTAAAAGGAGTTGGTTCTGGAGAATTGGGCATGGAGATAGGGCTGGGGTTAACAGAAGAGACTTTAGTCTGTAAAATCGGCTCCATGTCTGAAAAGTGAAAAAGTTGTAACACTCGTTCTCTCCTTAAGAGACAGAACCCGGCTAGAGACTAGGTATGCCAGAGGGTTGACAGACTATAAGAACATAGTGCGCCACTACCTTTTTAGACGTCGACGAAAAAAGATAATTTAATGTTAAGAAAAGAAACTAAGGTGAAAAAGGTAGAAACACCTTGTAGAATTTAATTAAAAAGTTGAAGTTGAAAAAATAAAAAAGTTACAAATTACATAAACCCGGACACAGTACCTACAGCTCTTACAGCCGGGTATAGAAGAAATAAAAAAAGAGAAGTTTAAGTATTAGATTTATTCTGCCTCAGGAGGTAACAGGAAAGAAAAGTGAAAAAACCTGTACTTCTGTAAGGTACTTAGCTTATGTGCTGAAGTTGAAGTGGAAAGGTCCTGAAGTTGAAGTTGAAAGGTTCTGAAGTTGAAGTATAACTGGCGGTATCGGTATTCTGGCGGTAATCTGGCAGGGGTATCCTGGCAGTAACGGTATTTTGCAGGTCACCTGGCAGTAACGGTATTTTGCAGGTGTAGCCTGGCAGTAATATCCTGATAGGGGTAACCTGGCAGCTGTGCTTACCTAGAAGTTCAGGTGGATTAGGGATATGTAGGAACTTGAATGTAATGGGGCACATGATGTTGGTTTAGCTTTTCAGGTAAGAAAGGAAGGCATTTGTTTGAAATAATGAAATTTAAATTTACTGAAAGCTTTCCAACATATATGTCCCATTTAAAACAGTAAAAATTATCAGCCAAATTAAAAAATTACTAATGACCTTAAGTATTAATTATAGTAAAAAGTTATTAATAAACCATTTCTAAAAGAATAAAATGTTAAATGAAATGTGAAGCCGGCACTGGCAGGTTTTTATGATAAGAGAATATTTGAAAAGGTTAAAATGCAAATGTTATATATCTTTGAAAATAATTAGGTATTCTACAACAGAGAATCTAGCAAATGTTTGCATTAAAAAAAGGTAACAGTTATTTACGATAAAAGATTTAGTTTAAAAGTAATGTACAGAAATGTGGTTGACCACGTGGTATGTGTATATTCGTCTATCTCTGTAAAAAAATAAGGAGTGCACAAAAAAATTATATCAGCCACTACTTTAGAAAAAGCTTGATAAATATAAATTATAATTTTGGACTTACCACAGCAATTTAAGGTGAAACAATTAAATTTAAGAGACGATAGAAAGATACGTCCTTGCTACTCAAGGGTCGGTAACGGAAAAGAGTGAAAACCACCTCCTAGAATCGAGCGTTGACATCATATGTCAATTGTCGTAACGGTCAACGATAAGAAAAATTTAGATCACAGAACTATATTGGAAGTGGTTACTATGACGGCAAGCGGTAAAATCGAAATTATTTCGTCAAATCGGAACAGGTCGATAGACATGTTACAAAGTGTATAATACATTAATACAAGAGTAAAAGCATGGATGAAAAATATTATTTCTTTTCATAATTATTGGTGAGTATTCAGCATCTGCAACATAAATTGGTAATTAATTAGTAATGCTCATTTTGGAATAAACTTTGAGCAAATTTTATATATACAATAATTTGTATATACATAATAAATATAATATCAATACAATACATTACCATTGTAATAGTCAGCAGCCATTTGGTTTAATATTACCTCCCAATATGCTCAGAAACTGCTGACCAGTGTTGCTGATTTCCGGAACACAGCCACCTCCCCCAGTTTTCAAGACTTCTATCTATAAAGCAAATGTAAGAAAAGAAAATTTCAACTGATACCTGCATGAATTTATATTAGACGAGTATTGATTTTCTGGAACCATAGACAAGAGGAAGATAGGACAAACTTATTTGAGATGTATTCATACAAACAAGTGTCTTCTTACTTAAATACATAATTGTATAAATTCCAAACACTTATTTTGTGTGAAATATTGTATTTATTGAATGATAAACACATATATTTCATAGTTAATTGTCAGCTATTCCAAACATTTTTGGTGCCTATCTACAAAATGTTCAATTTTATTGATGGTCACCAGGGGCGGCTCTAGCTCACCTGCCGCCGGGGTGCAAACTCTTGTGTGCCGCCCCTTCTGGGCGATAAGTTGAAGGAGGTTACAGCCTAGAAAATAAGACTTATTTCCTATATACCGTGAAGAAGGTGAACGACATAAGGGAAGCTAGATAGGTAGAGAACTATTCTTAAAATAAACCAAACAATTTTATTTATTTAGTTATATCACAAAATTGGTCACAAAACATTTCCTCACCTTTTGCAGCTTAGCCTCTTCTTTTGCCAAGTGTATTGCAGCTTGTGCATCCTCCTCCTCGACATCAATTTCCATGATGACTGCTGCTTGTTCATAAGTTTTTTAATTGCTTCACATCTCTCGGCTCTTCAGCACATGCATTAAACTCCTTCACAATGGTTTCCCAAGCTTCCCTTTTTCTCTTAATTATGGTAGCATCTGTGAACTTGCTTTCCACAGTGTCTTTTTTTTCTGTATAGTTGAGGAATTTAGAAAAAGGATTAGGTTAGGAAAAAATGGGTATTCTCTTGCCAAGACATTTATATTTTTTGGTATATTTATCAATATTTGCCTTAACGTATTGTATATTGATCAGAGGATAGTAATATTTACATATGAAACTAATTTTATTCAAAATCTAAATACTGGAAAATAATAAATCAATGAAGTTCTATTCTACAATTCTAATTTGTTGTAGGTTATGTGTTAGCAAAAGGGATAAACAAAAATTTTAAACGTTTTTTATGATTGATAATGATTTTCTATCTCAATGTTACACGGAATTTCCTTTATATCCTAATTTCCTTAACACCTTAAATACTTACGATTCTACTATTCTCAAAAACAACTCTTTTTCTTGTTGAGTATAATTTTTAGTTTTATTCCGTCTACCGGCCATAACTATAAAATAACTATGTAAAACAGCAACATAAAAAATATTTAATCCAACTTACTGGGAGCACACGTATATATTTTTTAGATATAATTCTTCAAAATTAAAATAAGGAATGAAAACATAAACTACAACAGTAGGTATCCAACAAACTTTGAAGTATGATTGACACTTACATTACAGATTCAGTTACCGACACAACGTTGCCATAGTGTGTCCGGCCGTTTAGTAACGGTGGCGTTATATCTCGTCTGGTTTAGTTTGGAATACCAACTTATATTTAACAGACCGTTATTCCGACGGCGCCGTTATCGTAACGGCTTCGTTATTTGATATTTCTGAATACCGATGTTAGAGACTTTACTACTCTTTCTAAGATAACTAACAGATATAACTTCTCCGGATTTTATCACTCTAGCGACGTAATAAATTTTCTTTTTATCTGAGAATTCTACGAGAACATATTCCCCCTTATTTGGGTTTCTCTTTACTGGCTCAAAGCTGAACTCTTCTGGATAAACCTCAATTCCATCATCCAGTTCGTCATCCGTTTCAAGGTTGCTAAATTCTTCCTCTTCCGATTCAGATGAATACAACTCCTTTATTTTCCCTTTCTTAGCTATCATCTTCGACTTTCGTATGGGCTGTCGTCTTAATTTTTCCTGTGCTCTCTCCTCTATAGCTTTTTTTCTGGAGTGTCTGTTATTATCCCACTCTTTCCTTTGGCCCGACCTTTTCTAGGATTTTTCAACGCTGCAGCTGTAGGAAGGCCGATCAATTTGTGCGGAGAAACGAATGAGTCGGTTTTTACTAGTGTTTCTTTTTCTGTTATATTTTCATCTGGGTTCAAATTGGCGCGCGAATGACATGGTTCTTCGATCTCTAGAGTTTGTCCATCTTGTGTTTCTTCTGTTTGGTCTTTGTCAAGTTCGATGATATTTGATCTATCTGTCACTTTACTCGTCAGAAAGTCGCCCTCAGTGAAAATGTGCTTATCGAATGGATAAATTCCAGTTTTTCTGAATCCCGAAGTGATGTTTGAAGGTGTCATTGACTTTTGAAAAGCCTGACCGACGCATCCAGCTATTCCATAGATATTCATCGGAATTCCTGGGTGAGCAAGTAGCCAACTATCCACTGCCGCATTATAGAATGCCTTAAATGAATAAAAAACTGATACATCGAGTGGCTGGAGTTTGTTCGAGCAATGTGGAGGTAATGTGACTATAGTAACCCCATTGTCTTTGGCTAGGTTCAATGTTCCAACAAAAATGTGGCTTTCATGATTATCAAATACCAATAAACTTGGATTATCTTTCGAGCTGGATGTTGTTTCATGAATGACTGAAGCCAGTCGATACCAGCTCGTTTATTCGTAATCCAATTGTTTGTAACATTTTTGTTATTTACAATTGCTAATTCATAAGCAATCTTGCGGATGTCTTTCGTAGACTTGCCATAACACATTCTGTTGCATTGGATGATGTAGTCGGTTAGACTGGCCTCCTCGATATCCGCAAATATTCTCCGTGACTCATATTTAGGAGTCATGCGAATATCTATTCCGGGGTTACATTTTTGTTTCTTAACGTATCTGACTAGAGTTTGAAATTTCACTCCATTAATTTCGGCACTCTCTCTTAATGATATTTTGTTAATAAGAACTTGATCTACAGCTTTTTTCATTTGCTCTTTCGTGAAACTTCCCTTATCTGATTTCCTCTTTCGACCTCTCGACATTTTCTGGAATTAAATGATAATTTCCATCATTTTATAACTCTCTAAAGAAAAAAATAGTTTGGAGGAAGCAAACGATAATAATTAGTTGACCAGATAAATAAGTGGAAAAACTAATCCAATTTGATACGGGCCACAATGGGACAACAATTTTATAGTTTAACGAGAGTACCAATTTTGATGAAATATAATGGATTTCAATTCAATTCAAACATTTTTTACAGTTAATTTGATTATATAACATACCTAGACTCATAACGCTAGGGATAAAATTACTACCACTAATTATTTATTTAATGTAAATAACAAAACTGCCAGTCTGCCAAAAATCCGGCACAACAAAAACAGTCTGTCAGGTCAATAAAGGTGACGCGCCGCTACTGATGCCTGCGCGCGCGTCGGCTCGGCAGACGGGTTTCGTTGTACAAAAATCTTGGCAGACTGTTATCACTAACTTTCAAATATATGCAACTACAAAATATCCAATTTACAAGTGTAGCGAAATGAGTTTATTTTTTCTGAATTTTGTCGTATTTAAGGGGGTGGCAGACTAGTTACGTTGTACATATTGATTGACAGACTGTCAAAATAGCTTCTTACATGTTATAAACAATATTTTTACAAAGTTTCAGCTACAGCGAAATTAGTCAAAAAATTTTTAATTTAGCAAGTTTTGCAAAATTCCTGTCGCTTATTGTTGTACAGGTGCGCCGGCAGACTTGCACCATTAATGTATGTACATAGTGAACATTGAAAGGCCAAAGTATGAAGTCTAGCGAAATGAGTCATGTTTGACTGTCACGGCCTACCGGACTATAAGAATTTGAGAGATTCACTTGCTGAATATTTTGTTTTTGAAAAGGGAGCATTATCTTATCAATGGAATCTAGTGCACCAAGGAGGTTATTCTGACTACTTTAATCAATCCACCTGAGGAATTATTAATTTTGCAATTATTTCAGAAAATCTGTATTTTAAATTTTTATTTTTCACATCAATAAAACTTGAAAAATAAAAAAAAAATTTCATTTATCAAAATCAACCAAAAAATACCTAATTAGTAACAAAACAGCCATCAAATCAGTCAAATGAGTATAGCCAAAAATGAACAAATTCAAATTTATCCCTAAAGTAGACAAAGAAAACTTTATTTGCTACATTCTAAGTTATGTACCTATATAGTAAAGGAATGGATCAAATCAATAACAACTCTCAAAAAATAATACAAATTTGAGAATGAGAATATATCAACAAAAACTAGAAAAATCAATATTCATTCCTCAATAACATTAAAAAACATTTAAATACATAAATGAAAAATATATAGCTACAAATATTAAAACAAAAATATATTCTTTGAATACACAAATAACCACATGGTGTCACTCTACTGCTTCCAAGTGATCACAAATGACCTGATACATCTTTTTTTTTTCAAAATTAATTTTTCTTTGTTAGAAAAGATGTTCATATCAGCTGCCAAACTCCTAACAAAGTGTTCGTCAACATTAGTTGATTGCTGCTCTGTCATATTTTTTTCCAGAACCTTGTTAAATGTCTCAAAGCAGCCACTAATGTTTTCTGTAAAAACTGCTGATTTACCTTTTTTTGCAGGAATCGTATATCGAGGAATAACTTAATTTTCTTTAGCTCTTTTTAAAATGGGTCGTTTTAATGTAGCAGGTATTTTTTAGGTGTGACAATTTGTGAGGTACAACTTTTTATGCTATCAGATCTTTCTGAAATACTATCACTAGTGATGTCTAAGTCCTCATTTTCTTGACTTCCACCTTGGTTATAAAGTTTCGCCATTTCCACATCTTTCTTATTATGTTCTACAATTATCTGGCTCACAGAATTCCATTCTACGTTTTCTGGCTTGTTGTTACCTTCAATGTTCGAGAATGATCTGAAAATTTAATTAATTATTGTTAATAGTTCTATTTAGAATAAAATATCGCCTACCTTCTTGTTTGTAGATATTTGTCAAGAAACCCCATCATTTTAAAATAAGGCCAAGTTATTTGCGTAGCTCCAGAGCCGGATGGTGTATTTTTAATTTTCCTTTTCAAGCCCGTATATTTATTTCTTGAAATCTTCCATCTGTGTTCACAAGCTTCAGCTACACAAAGAGTGATTTTAAAAACGTCGGACTACCTAATTTTTCTGTACTTACGTGCTTCATCCATTAGCTGAGCAATTGTAAGCCAAGCATTTTCTCTCAATCGGTTGTTCTTGTATCTTCCGTCAGCTTTTGCATATAACTGAGGAGAGGTCGATACCTGCTCTATCAGCATGCCATCATCCATTTTAGTATTGATTTTAATTTTTTGAAATTCCAAACAGAATTCGAAGGAATAGATATAATTATTGAGGTTATGTACTGTAGTGACAAGACAAGTGTAGATTCGGCAAAACATGTAGCCAAAACAAAAAGTGGATTTCACTAAGCTTGCACAAAACACAAACAAAGTCATTGTCAAAAAAGCTACAATTTGATTGGCTTACTCTTACTTCTTATTTTATTTTATTCATCTCTATAATCAATGTTTTTCTGTCCTTATTTCCTTATTTCTTAACTTATTTTAATTAGTTCCTTATTTTATTTACTGTATAATCTCACCTTTAGTAAGCAAGAAATAAATGTATCCTAACCTCCCTATGATCTGATATTAGGTGTGTTCTTTCTGACTGAGATCTCAGTTAATCTCAGCTCACATCGGTAATGTGCGCGTTCTTTTCGATATACTCACTTCGAAGTGAGATGAGATTTTTCCTCCCTCTTCACCGATGCTGAATGTGATATTTTTACCAGTAAAAATCGGGACAAACCTACTGTTGCACAATGCCTATATATTTGTTTATACATATTTGTAAATTTGGAAAATAACGAACAAAAACACAATTTTACATTATTATTTATTATACTTTATTGCACAAGACTTTGAAATATTTATATAATGTACCTATTATTTATTTATTTATTTATTTATATCCAAACAGACCACTAGGGTCTAATTACATGGATAATAATGTAACAAAGAAAAAAAAAGGAACAAAGTATAAGATTTATAATATAGAATAAAGCAAGGTTATATGGATTAAATACTAAAAGTTACATGCTTAAATCAGTTAGCGACTTTAAAATATTTGTGCGAAAAACATTTTGACTTCCTGACCAATTCAAATTTAATAATGCATTATATTCATTGGCTAATCGTAACATGGCTACAAGGGGCGAATGTAGTGAAGTACGAGTGAAAGGTATGTTGAACATTAAATTATGTCGAGTCACTCTAGATGGGACATTGAATCTAATTAGGGATAGTATCTCAGGTGAGTTAATTTTGTTGTTTATAATTTTATATAAATAGGTTAATACTATGAGTACTCGCCTATCTCCCAAAGACAATATTTTAAACTCGTTCCTTAATCGTACTGTACGAACCGTTATATAATTGGGACGCCTATGATATTTTTTATAATACAAAAAACGTAAAAATTTGTTTTGTATTTTCTCAAGCTGGAACAGCCATTTATTATATTCAGTAAACCATATAAGTGCAGCAAACTCCAATTTTGGACGAATTATACCATAATATATATGTTTTAGTGAATCGATATTAGTGAAGCCTGTTGTTTGCCGCATAATATAGCCCAATAACTGATTAGCACTTTTAGATATATTCATAATATGAAGGGAGTAGCATAAGTTATTATCATAAGTTACACCCAAGTCTTTAATTTGTTTGCATCTCGTTAAGGATTCATTGCCAATAGCGTACTCAAATATAATTGGATCTCTTGACCGTGCAATAGTTAAACACGAACATTTTTTAATATCAAAATTTAATTCATTATCTAAACTCCATTTATATATACTATCAACATCTTTTTGAAGCATAACGCAATCCCGAACTGTATTAACTCGTTCTCGATCTAGCAGGACTTATTCCACATTTCACTTCATAACCGGAAATTGAATATTGTGTTGAAAGCAGGTACACATTTTCAGACTTTGCAGCAAACTCATAGTTTTTCAAAATTGTATCCACCTCTGCAGTATAGTTATTATCACTACTACTACTACTGTCGTAACCACTACTGACACCTTGCATGTTGCTAACTGAGTTTGAGATCTGAAACGACTCCAATTTATAGCGTGTGTGGCCTTTCACGTCATAAAACATCAACTCCATTAATCCAGCTGTTATGTTTTTTGTCTAAGCCTAACCATTTCACGAACAGTTTCTTGCCTTTACGTCTAAGAACTTTTTCCACCAAGTAAACGTCCCGATTCGATGTTTTCTGTAGTTCTTCGTCATAGAAGCAGCCGCTGATTGGTGTCCCTTGCATGTCTTCAAGTAAATACGTAGCAGGATTGGTAATTTTAACTTTGGTGATTTTGAATAGTTCTGTAGTCCAATTGGGTGTATATCCTTTTTCAAAGACATGTTTTGCCTTAGATATGCGTACAATGTCACCAACTTTAAATTTTCGCGGGCCTGCTATCTTTAAATGACTATAGGTGTTATTCAAAATAGATTTTTCGTTGGATTTGTTGACTTGAGAAGGCTTATATTTTGTTGTGGAATGTCTTTTATTGTTATAGTTTTGAGTAATTTTAGGTAGAATATCAATCCATTTGTAGGTACCATTTAAACTGAAATACTTGTAGAGTTTAGATTTCAAAGTTCTTATAACACGCTCTGCCATAGAAGCTTTCATTGTGCTAAATACGCTATAATGATTTATGTTGTGTTTTCTTATTAAATTTTGAAATTTGCTGTTGTAAAATTCCTTTCCCTGATCAGATTGCAGATTTTTTGGTATTCGTCTAGTGTGAGCGAGAATGTCCGAGAATGCCCGAGTAATCTCCTCTCCGGTCTTCGTCTTTAGTGGGCGTGTCCACACAAACTTTGAAAAACAATCAATAACGACTAGTATCATTTTATGATTCCTATTTTGTGGAGCAAAATTCCTCATCTCCGCAAGATCCATTTGCCAAAGATCGTCAAGGCCCTTAATGATAGTGCGTCTCCGAGGAAATTTTTTCCGTATCGGTTTGTGGAGTTCGTTTACGAGTTGAATCTTCTCCTTGGTGTGCATATTATGATGTATTACCGGCTAGCTTCAGCTCCAGACTGTTAATGCGGTTAACGGTATTCGTATTCATAACCTTAATATTGTTCTCAATATCTGAAATGTTACTTTTCAAATCAGAGAGGGTTCTGATATTTTCTGTAAATTCTTTTCTCAATCCACGTATGCTTGTATTCGTAGAAGCAGTAAATTCTTTTCGAATAAAGGCTTTTGCTGTGGCAATTGATTCGTCAACATATTTCTTCGTAGCCATATCCCTACCTGCTACAGGGGGATTTCGCGAAATGAATGCATCAATTTCGTTAGTTTTATTTTGTAAGTTATCAATATTCGCCTGTAATATGGGAATTTTAGTCTTATGAAGCTCATTTCTTATTTCGGTCAATCCTACTTCTAAATCCTTTATATCACGGTCCTGTTGCTGCAGCACCACACCATGCGTTTGAATTAATGGCGAGTTGATAGCACGTAGGTCATTCAACTGTACATCAACATATTGTTTTGTTGCAGCATCACTATTTGTTGTCGGTTCCTGAACATTACAAATTTTCACATTTTCAATATCAATATTACCGTCCGGTGTATGAGGAAACGTAATTTTCGCTGGTGAACGCGCATAGGGCGTTTGATGTCTATGTCCGAATTTATCGACTGGCATAATTGAAATGAACAAGTTTCAACTTGTATTATTCTATTATATCAGCCTCCTTGAGTTCATTAATAATTGCTACTATTTCGTTGTCGTGTGACGTATTACCTGCCTCTTTTGAAGCAATCAACAACTTCAAACGATCCACCAATTCATTCACATCGTCCCAATAAATATACTCCATAGGTTTATCATTATATCTTAAACGATCGATACCTTTTCCTTTTGCTGAAGGAATCGATTTTAGACGAGTAAATACCTGAGACGATTTATTCGCCGTCGTTAGAGATTTTGTTTTGAATAAAGGTTTTATGATGTAGTGATATTTTTCAGTACTTGACCCCTTAAGACGATCTATCGTGTCTAAATGAACTTCAGAAGATCATCAGCTGGTTGTATGGGAAGTTTTTCAATTTTCCATAATGTTCATTAATAAATGATAATTTTAAAATTGACCATAAACACTCCGGATAAGTTCTTAACGGGTTGAGGTCTTTGACGAAGTGTCTTTGTAGTGGTAGGTTTGACAGAATTATGTTTGGTTATTGGCCCATAAAGAGCCAGCCAATTTTGAAGCCTCGTTGAATTGATACATTATTGCTGTGTCACTGTGCACCTAGTCCAATTTAATACATAAGTAGACTAGTTCGATGAACTTGATCCATCCAAACTTTTCATCACCATCAAATATGAAGTTCAATTTGACGTGATAACGCGACATTTGACGTGACAACGTGACGTTTGTCGTGATAACGTGACGTTTGACGTAACAACGTGACATTTGACGTGATAGCGTGACAATTGACGTGACAACATGACATTTGTCGTGACAACGTGACGTTTGACGTGACAACGTAACGTTTGACGTGACAACGTGACGTTTGACGTGACAACGCGACATTTTGACGTGACATCCAACAGTAGTGATATGTAGCAGAAGCAGCTCCATTTGGTTGGAGTTTATTTGGTATATCGTATCCTGAAGAGGGTCTACTGAAGCATTTAAAAACAATGCTGTCCAGTATAGACCATAACAAAGTAGAGACTATCCCATTAAAAATATATAATTAATGTATAATAACCTTGGGCGGGCTTGTTTCCTCTACTTCACGCAACGCATTCCATTTCTACAGGGTGGTTATACTAAAAATGGGGATTCACCAGTGAGTGTTAAATAACTCAGAAAGACATCATCATCAACCATTTTTTTATTCAACATATACTGTATTACCGAAGATTTATTAAAAATATATTTTAGAGTGATTAGTTTTTATTGGAAAAACACCTTGTATATACCCTAACAAGGATAGTGGAATTTTATATTTTATCACATAACGTTTCACATTTTTTCACTCTGATAATTGGCATGTGACGTTTTGACCTTTTTCGAAAGGCTGAATATAGAACCTTCTATATTTTCGCAAATTATTTTTATAAAGTTTTCACTTAATGTATCCATATCTAAAACAATCGTATATGTCACCTGTCTTTGTATGATACACACTATGTTTTGTCCCATACTTTTTGCTGCACCCTGTATATGTTAAAAGAATGTTGGGTTTTTTTTTTTTTCAACGATATGTCATAGCGGTAGTGAACGTGTCTTTCCAACGTCACTTGAGATAATTTTGCAACACTCTGTGTATGATGAGAGAGTAGGTATCATAAGAATTTGTGTTGCTATAATATATTCAGTTAAAGTTCAATAAAATTCTCGAATAGCACTTTGAGTCTTCACATGAATGTAGGAAAAAGAAATAAAAAATGAATTTTATAATATATATATTTATGATAAACAATAACTATAAAACTTACACATTTTAAAAGTCTAAATCACAAAATTTGATTGAACCGACAAAAGATTAATATATATTTATGATAAACAATAGCTATAAAACTCACACATCTTAAAGAACTACCTGGAATTATTATATTATCAAACCGAGGCTTCATCCGGTTCTACTATTCGATACATTTTAATGTAACGTTCGTAGGAATTTCAGAAAAACAATTTAATTATTTGCAAAAGTTTATTTTAAAATTATTATTGATAAAAAGAAATTATTTTTGTTAATAAAGTCTTGAGATGATTTAAAAGGTCTCCATTAGGACATGGGATATCAAATATGTTCCAATTAAAGGGTCCGGCTGCAACAAGTTTTTTGGTAAACTCATTATATTTATAGTATGTGGTGTTTTTGAAAAAGTACATGTGTCCGTCAATGTACTGGAATGCCCCCGTAACATCTGTGGGTAGTCCAGGGAAAATATCTTTTATTTGTCCTCTATTCTGGACAGTTTTCAAGTTCTTGTCAAATTCAATATAATTACTGTTATTATAAAATACATATATTTTCCCATGATTGCTTTGAAACATTGTGTTTATTTGAGAATTTTTAGGTATAATTAAATTATTTTCCTCAAGTATTTGTAGAGCGGGAAAATCTGCTACATAGTATTTACGGTCATTGATTGCTATTAAATTATTTGAAGAACTTTGAAAAATTTGAATTACGGGGCCCACTTCTTCAGGTAAATAATCATCGAGTATTTCTGGTTGCGAGGGAATAAGTTTCGAGTTCAAATCAATTTTCCATAGGGAATTTCCATTAATAATATATAAATGGTAATTTTCAAATTCACCAGCCATGGCAATGAACATATACTCCGGTGTTATATCGCATAAATTTTTATCCGGTTCATTTGGTTGATGTCTATGATCAAGTGTAGTCGGTGGTGGAGGAGATGTGGGTTTGAAAGGATTATTTACATATGTATTGATTGGTCCATAAAGAGCTTCAAGGGCCATTTTATCATCCTCATCCAATTTAGGAGCAATGTTGAATTGATACCATGGATACATTATTGCCGACTCAATATCACTGTGAGCAATTCCTAGGATATGTCCAATTTCATGAATTAATACCATAAGTAGACTAGTCTGATCTTCTGAAGTTGATCCATCCAAACTTAAATCCCACTTCTCATCACCATCAATATGAAGCTCTACACAACTGTTGCCTTTTGGGAAATAAGCATGTGCCAACGCCTTCCCGGGACCATCAAATGTACTGGAGCACTCATCTCTACCTTGGCAATCTCTTCGAAAATAGTGCTTTCCCCGTACAACTGTAATAGTTATATCGGGAGCATGAGGTAGTGTTTTGTGTATTAATTCAAATTTAAACTTTGAACTGTTACTCCACACTTCAAAAGCCTTTTTGGTTACTTCAAGATATTCTGGAGTTGCCTGAGGGAAATACCATTTCAAATCAAATTTTGACCATTTTGATTTAACTCTAAAAGAATGATCATTCACTTACATTACATCTTGGTCTATTTAGAAGTTGAATTGTTTTTTCATCTAATTCTCCCGTTGCAGGGATATTATATCTTTCTTGAAAACTCAACAAATAATCTCCAAGTTTAGTCAAATCATTTTCATTTGTGTACCCGAAACGTTGTAAATACTTCATAGCGTACTGTTGGTCGATAACACATAGCGCTGGGCAGAGCGCTGTCGCTAATATAATTATTAACATGATCTTCACCCTTCTGTTATCTTTAAAAAACTAATCCCCAAACACATCATTAACAACATATATATGTTTTTTTAAAAAACCTCCCAAAGACTCAACACGTTGCCTTTGACGTAGCACGTTTTGACGTGACACATAACGTTTGACGTGACATGTGACGTTTGACATGTGACGGTTGACGTGTCATGTGACGTGAAATGTGACGTGAAATGTGACGTTTGACGTGACATGTGACGTTTGATGTGACATGTGACGTCTGACATGTGACGTTTGACGTGACATGTGAATTTAGACTTGGTACGTGACGTTCAACGTTGTATGTGACGTTTGACATGGCAAGTGACGTAGTTGACGTGACCAGTAACGTTTGACCAATTTGAAATTTTATTATATAAATATATTTATTGTATAAGTATTCCCCTCTACGTTTAGCAGTTTTCTACTTTTGGAGCTATTCTCATGCACCGTTTAGGGCTGGGATGGTTTTTAAAAGATGCAATACTTATGTACATAAGTGTCGTCTAGATGTACGCTGTACTCTGGGTAGTTTTAAGATTCAAAGCGGAGAAATATTTTACGAGCTAGAGTGTAGAATCTCATATTGATCGGTTCGTTCCACAAATCAATAATATAAAGTTTGTTTTCACGCAGGTGTTTTGGAGATATGGGTTCATTGATCACGAAAAGACATTTGTTTAAATGAATTAGACCCGAATAGCGTTAGATACATATAATACAAATACACTGAAATTTTCGCACTCTAATCTTGAATTCCGCAGCATCGACGTTTCATGTGACGTTTGAGTTGACACCATTTTTCTTTGTACTCTTCGCTACACTCTGTATATTTATGCTGATACCACTACTAGACGTTAAGACCTTTCGAACGAGATGCTGAAATCAACCTACCATTCAAAGATACTTTCGATCCACCCTGTATATGATTCACGTATATATTAGCCGTTAATACCTTTCAGATGTCGTTTGCTAAAGTCGACCTACCATTCAAAGATATCGATCAACCCTGTATATGATTCACGTATATATTAGACGTTAATACCTTTCAGATGTCGTTTGCTAAAGTCGACCTACCATTCAAAGATATCGATCCACCCTGTATATGATTCACGTATATATTAGACGTTAATACCTTTCAGATGTCGTTTGCTGAAGTCGACCTACCAGCCAAAGATACTCCACTTTGTTTATGATTCAAGTATATACTAGACGTTAATGCCTTTCGAACGAGATGTTGTTTGCTAAAGTTGACTTACCAGCCACATGCATTCAAAGAAACTTTCAATCCACCCTGTATATATAATGAGTGATTCACTTATATATTAGACGTTAGGGCCTGAAAGCAAGTTATTGTATGCCGCAGACTACATTTACGTTCGAGGACAACAGAAAGCCGAGTTTCTGCAAAAGAAATGTCACGGTATTTTTCCACATATTATTGACGTTTGCAAATTTGATGGTACGCCGTGTGAAACAGGAAACTTTGCCCACGATCCAAACCCCTGCCACGCCACTGGAGTATATTCGTGTACCGAAAGAAATGTACAACGCCTCCGCCACTGGTTTTCAAATACTGTATTACCATTATAAATAAAGTTTTTTTAAAAAAACATGGGTTTTATTAAAACACTCTGTATATTCATCAACTTTTATATTACATGAAGATTGGAATTTTCGTTTTACAATTTTTAAAATAATTTTTAAAATTAAAACAAATACAGCCACTAATATTACACATGACATTGCGAAAACATTATTATTTTCATTTTTTATTTCCTTTTCTGTTCTGTTGAACATGGTGTAGGTTGAATACGTCTTAACGGATAAGTAGTTTGCGGCAGTCTACGGGCTTGGACCTCTTCAGGCAACCAGTGAAGACTGCTCCACGTCACTTTCTTATCAGATAAACTAAGATTCTCCATTTGTTTCATAACCCCACTTTTATCTTTATGGAAAGCAATATCTTTCTTTAATTCACCAATGCCATTAATAAACTCTTCAATTCGACGTCTGTACTCTTCTGAAGACATATTACGAAAGAGAACATACGTAGAACCGTTTGATGATCGTTTAACGACGTGTCGTTTGACATAACGATGTGACGTTTGACGTGACGTTTGACATAACGATGTGACGTTTGACGTGATGTTTGATGTAACAACATGACGTTTGACGTAACAACCTAACCCAAAGAGTTACTTTTAAGTCCCCCGGTAGAAACCAAATGCGCGCCGCCTTATCATCCAAACGGATCTTTCTCAACTACGTCACATTTTACAGTAAGAAGCGTACGGTGCGCTCGCTGTTATAAAATCGACCGTGGCGCGCCGCCTTATCATCCAAACGGATCTTTCTCGACTACGTCACATTTTACAGTAAGAGGCGTACGGTGCGCGCGCTATTCACATTGCAGCACCAATACCTTTCTTCGCTAATAATATGCATGAGAGCTTATGGCAGCATGTGTTGAATGCCTTGCTATAGACGCGAAGGTTGTGGGATCGAATCTCACTGAAGTTTTTTTCAGATTTTTAAATATACAACAGGACTAAAAATGGCTGCCGCTTTTACAACAGGACTAAAAATGGCGGCCTGCATTGAAATACTAAAAATGACTACATTCAAATTTGCCGCGCCACTCTCAGCGCCACCAAGCGGAGATTTTTGAAGTAGTGCGCTAGAAACTGTATTGCTCTATCTACTCATCTCAACTAATATTATATAATAAAACTCAAATTTTCTATGCTCAAGCTGATTTGGATATATGTGTAAACCTACCTTAACTAATTTATGAACAATGAAACAATGAAACAAGAAACTGGAAGTGTATAGGTAATTAGTGAACTAGTAATTCCTATCAGTCTGGTTTTTCTCTACTATTAAAACTTAACCAAATCTGATTCTTCAGTAATTTCACTTACAACGTTGTCATTTCTTACAAAAACTCTGCCATTTCTTGACCATGCATTTTGACGACCAAATTTTCTTACAGCATTCCGTAAAATACCGTATGAGTTAGTAGTCAAGTTCTCATTAACAACTCATTATACAACTCAGGTAAAGAATTATGAAAATTGGACTGTTTGAAAAAAAAATTTACATGTAATTAAGGGTCTAACAAGAAGGCTGGCTTTTGTTCCAATTATATTTTTCTGTAGAAGCCAAAGCTTTCATCAAGGTCTTGTTCTTCCTTACTTTATCATACATTTCTACGCATGAAAGATTACAGTTCATTTGAATTATTAAAAGTGCCTTTACGCATTCAATTGAGATTTGACTCTTCTCGGACGTCCAAAAGTTGTTAATCAAAGAAAACGCCCGTTTTAGTTTTTAAATGCAGCTTGATATCAGTCACGCCACCATGTGAAATATTAATTTCACTAGAAACATTGAGTACAAAATGCAACGTGTGGGTTGAGTTCTCGCTTCAAAAATCGGGACAAATATATTATATTTCGGGACGCCGGGACAAAGCTCTATAAATCGGGACTGTCTCGATTTTTTCGGGACGCATGGTCACCGTATGTAAGGGGGTATCAGTTGGACTTGAGTCGGAAATAAAGTGGAGGGGATGAAGAAATCTTTGATTTTGTTAACATATATAAACACACATAACCTAATTTTCTTTTGTTACAAATTATCAATTGACAGAGAAATAATTATGGATACAATAACATTATTAGATGCTGATACGAATCTATCGTATAACTTAAATTTATCTATTGAAGATGCACAGAGGGCGAAGGAAGGTAACAACTAATAATAATCTATATTATTCTTTCTCATATTTTCCATAGTTGTATAATTAATTATGCATTATTTCTTAGATCTACAATTTGCGGAAGCCCTATTGCGACACGCAAAAATTAATTTTAAAGGAACGATACTTGATGAAACTAAGACTATTTCAGATGCGGAGCCTGAAGCATCTACTTCCTCGGAGAACTCGTGTAAGTTTTCTTTGTAATGAAATATGTACAGATACAAAAATACTTTTTTTTTCTAGTGCATGAAAAAAAATGTGGAGCTATGGCGATACATTAAATTTATTAGATTGTGTGGAAGCTCATTATGAGGATATGCACAATCCCAAAAAAAAGAAAAACTTTTGGGTTGTGGTGAGCACTCAACTGGAGAGCCTCCAAACTATTGTAAGAAAACAGTTTTGAAATTAAGGTAGGTATTGGTTTACTTACAAGGTTTATTTTCAGATGACACCAGGTGAATGCTTAAAAAAGTGGCAGAATCTGGTTCGCACTTATAAAGTTTGTAAGGATACAAAAGGAAAAACAGGTAGGGGACCCACTCGATTTGGTTTTTTACCAAGATGGATAGGTTTTTGGGAAGCCAACCCAGTAATTGTAGTCCTCATTCCATTGATGTACAAATGCTGGGTGAGGCTTCAACAAGTGGATTTCAGCAGGAAAAGAACACTAAATTGGAGAAAGAAAATGTAGCCATAGAACCCACGACTGCTGTACAATCCCACAAAAAGCGTAGAAATGTAACCTTAGAATATTTCGAAGAAAAAAAAGTATTTAAAAAAAAGGAAGAGTATCGTGAAAAAAAAAATTATTGGAAGAGCATGCTCAAAAAAAATGAGCTTGAGGAAAGGAAGGTTAAGGCAAAAGAAAACCTAGTAGCACTTAATTTGCCAAATAATCTGCAGTTGGGATGATTTTTTTATGTAACTTGCCAAACGTGAAATATTATTTTAGTTTTATTTATTTTTTAGAGTATTGTTTGTTTATTTTAGAATGTTTTTTTATTAAAGGCTCCGTTATTAGCCACTGCGGTAAAATAATGAACCTCAGCTTCCACTGAAAACCACAAGATGGGGAGAGGATATGGTTTTATCCAAAAATTGGATCATATATTTTCGGAACTGGTAATTTAGTTGACCAAATAAGTGGTCAATGGTTGATTACCATTATAATCTTGAATAAATACTTGATCAACCGTGTAAAGGACAAATAATCACGTGTCGCTTACCACTGATCCCTACTTCCCATGCCAGTTTGTATCACTCGGGTATTGTCACTCGATACAATACCCGAGTGATATATTTATTGAGATGTTATAGTTTTCGATTTAATTTACATTTCTTATCTGTTAACCAGAGGTAACGAGGCAACGAGGGTGAATTATTATTTGATTTGTTTGTAACGAAGTAACTAATTTTCAGATTTGCAAAAGCAACAATTATTCCGGTTTTATATATAAATTGGTATTACGGTTATTTTTCAACGTAAAAATATAATTCTTGTCCGTACGAGATCAGAAAAATAGCCCGGTTTTAATGTAATATTTAATTCTTCCGCGATATTAGTTGTTACAAGTGTTGTATCACCTCCGCGCGCCGTTAAAACTCTGAAAGCTCTGTAGTAGGCCAGCCCCCCCACGCCGAATAATACACCGACGTATACTTCACTGGTAGCACTAAAAAGGCATACCACCGAAACGAAAGGCAGAGTTAGTCCGCCGACATAGCAAGGAGAACACCACGCCGAGAACCGAACCAGAGAACTGTAAGTCAGTTGTGTCCAAGATCCGAAGACCGCAATCCGTATTCAGAGGTGAGTTTTGCTTAGAATTTGGGTACTGTTCTCAACCGTCGCATTTCTATGTTAGGGCCTTCAGCCACCCGTTGAAATACCGAGGGAAAGGAAACTGCTACTGGGGGCGCTGAGTTTTCACATCTCAGTAGTAGTCGC
>CAJUYI010002242.1:21097-34470 GCA_910591695.1 Galerucella pusilla
TTCACATCTCAGTAGTAGTCGCGAAACTGCCATTGAGGGCGCTGAGTTTTCACATCTCAGTGGTAGTCGTGTTTGGGCCTTCAGCTAACCGAGTCAGGATAGGATATTGGAAAAGTGTTACAAGAAACACAGGGCGGGAATTTCATTACGCGTAACCTGAGAACCGTACCCCTTTACCGTAGAACTTTGACTGGTCGAGAGTTTTGTTTGCGCACGCTTAACTTTTCGCTTTAGCACGTACCCGCTTCCGCTTGCACACCCCGTTGCTCGTAGTAATAACCAGTAGTTTGTTGCTTTTAGATACCGTTGCTTTTAGAGTAGTAGTTTTTTTTTGTTAATTTTGTTATTAGAAGGTTGAATAAATACATTGAGAATAAACATTGTTTTCCTTCAACTTCTTGCAACTCCGAGGAAAAATACAGCAGCGAATACCCAGGTTGGCAATCCAGGAGGACAGGTAAAATCTGTTTCACCGGCTACAGTGCATCCGTCAACACCATATTGACCCCTGGAGTATTTTCCTTCTTCACTGACGCTGCCCGGAGCAAGTGGAGCATACCACCCTAAAAAACTGGCGCCCGAGGCATCCGTTACCAGAATTTAGGCGTCAAATCGACCAGTAACGGCGGAAAGGACGTTACATGTTGTTGATACGTTGTGACCCTATTTATTATGAAATTAATATCTCTACTATTTTTCCGTATTATTTCGATTATTTTTTATACAGTGTGGAAACCACTTATGGAATAAAATTCTTTATGTCATTATTTTAGAAAATTATAAAAAATGCCGAGACACGTCAACTTTTGAATTGAGTTGTGCGTTATGTAAACATAAATGTAAGTGTACAAAGTGATTCACGTGAGTATGCCATAGTCGGTGTTTATTTTTTTAATGAAACACCCTGTATCTTTGCATATTTTTGAAATCCTCTTAATGAACCGATTCCAACAAACTGAATAATGCATGGTCAATTATGAATTATACAGGGTAAAATTTTTATTTTTACAGTTATCAAATACATACATAAAATACCTGATGTATTTGATTTTAATACATTAAAATAAATGCTCAAAATGTTCTCCACCTAGTTGTTGGCAATAGCACAGTCTCCTATAGAACTCCTTAACTTCGTTTAAAGTTTGAGGTGAAATATTCCGTATTTCTGTAGTTATCCTGTCTTTGAGGTCTACAATGCTAGTTGGTTGTTTGCATATACTTTGTTCTTGAGATAACCCCACAGGAAAAAATCTAACGGCGTAAGGTCTGGCGATCTAGCTGGCCACTCGATAGTACCTCTTCGTCCAATCCATTTATTGGGGAAGATTTTATTTTTTCAGTATAAACTGTCAACACATTAACAACTGACAGAATAGAAAACAATCCACATTATTTACCGATTTAAAACAATCCACATTATTTACCGATTTTGTCTAATTATTGGCGTTTTAGGCAATTTTTAGGTATTTATGATAAAATTCATGGTGGTAGCAGGTTTTGTTTAATATACAAATACGTCTAATAATTAGTTAGTTTAGATTTTTGATAAATCCATATTTAGCTAATTTTAAAAAGTACCAATATTTCAAGAGTAATAAATTATTAATTTTAAAATTTCACCCTGTAAAATCCATAATTGACCATACATTTTTTAGTTTTTTGGAATCGGTTCATTAGGAGGATTTCAAAAATATGCAAATATACAGGGTGTTTCGTTAAAAAAAACACCGACTATGGCATACTTGCGTGAGTCACCCTGTACATTTACATTTATGTTTACATAACGCACAACTCAATTCAAAAGTTGACGAGTCTCTGCATATTCTATAATTTTCTAAAATAATGACAAAGAATTTTATTCCATAAGTGGTTTCCACACTGTATATAAATTTTGTATGACGTTTTTTTTTCCTCCGTGTGTCCGTCATGTTTGTTTTACGTTTTTAAAACCACAGGCAACTCTATCCTATCCTAAACTAGAACGAAAACAAGAACACTGTTGCCAGCTACTGCCTAAATTATTTACCAGATCTTAGCCTAAATACCGAAAATATTAAAAAACCATGACAAATTTTACACAAACCTACAAAAACAAACAATATTCAATTGAATAAATCAATATAAATAAATGAAATCACTTTTAAACATCTAACTTAGCTTAATGTGATTTATTATTATAAAGAGAAGATATAATGCGATATCTTTGATTGTCTATATGAAAAACTTAGAAGTCGTTCGTGTATAACTAATACTTTCGCTATTCAAAGTTAGCAAGCCAATATTATTGCATTACACACGTTGTACCAGTGTACATTTAGATTATCGAGAGTACGAAATCTGATACAATTGTACCCGTTCTGGCAACACTGGATTGGAAAATTAGAGTCTCATAGCGGAAACTATCCTCTCGATATATACCTATCACTCGAATGATACTGACTCAGTCAGCTCCCTCTGATGCCAAATCGGTTCAACCAAATAAGACTGAGTTTTTGGCTACCATATTTGAATTACGGCGCTAATTATGCCGCTTTTATTTCATTCAGTTCTTGATAAAATAACAATATTTTCATTGCATTGTCACACATTTGTCTATAAAATACTATCATGAAGGATGTGTCACCTTTATATAATTTCAATCTTCATTGCCCAAAATTGGGGACATTTGACAACGTCTGTTGAATTTATTACCAACAAGAATCCCATATAAGTTATGATGCACACTACCTTAACAGTTTGGCAATCGATATAACACCTTATGTCTCATCTAAAATTATTAATAAAAATTAACTGAATAAAAAACGTAAGCCATGTTTTTACGGTCATATTTTCATTCAATAACGGGCCCTTAACATGCCAAAAATGAAATATTATTTATTTTTATTTGTTTTTTAAGATAGTTATTTGTTTTTTAGAGTATTATTTTTTTATTTTAGAATGTTTTTTATTTAAGATGCCATTTATTTATTTATTTGTTTTTGGGGTATTATTGGTTTATTGAGAAAAGTCTGATTTTGTTTATTTTATACCTATATATTTAATAATAAAATTTTTTATTTAATGAAACAAGATTATTTTTTATCAATTTATTTATACAATTACACCTAATTTTTTCATTTATCTTGCATAAACAATTGTTCAAATATTTCTTGTCTATTATCCACACTCCTATGAAACTCGGCATTATAATCATCTAAGATTGGGTAATTACTTCCAGCATCATCTGTTTCTTCAACACATTCAATTTCCAAATCATCAAAATTGATGCAAATATTGTGTAAAACACAAGCTGCCACAATGCATTCCACAACAAAGTGTAAATTTGTGTTTTCGAACATTTTCAGTCTTCGAAATCTACCTTTCAAGAGCCCAAAAGCATTTTCAATTACTATTCTTGTGGAAGAATGAATGAAATTAAACCTTTTCTGCGAATTGGTTAAAGAACCATTATCTTTAAATGGTGGCACCAACCATGCAAGGTTGGGATATGCGGAATCCCCAAGTAAGAACGGACTATTTTCTGTTAGTAGTTTTGCAGTACGTTCATATAGAGCAGACCTCTTCAATAATCTAGCATCATGGATGGACCCAGCCTCTCCACAGAATACATCTATAAAACGTTTTTTATCATCAACAGTTCCTTGAAGAAGTATACTGTGGTCTCCTTTTCTATTGCAATATACCTGAAAAAATGTCAAAAAATGGATCTTTACAGGCTATGACAATTTTGTTTTGAAAATCCAATCATTTTGACCATATTTTGTTTTCTGCAAAATTCCAAAAGTTGGCCAAAACTGATTCAATTTTTCAAATTAAACATGTTTTGGTGTAATAACTTACATGGGCATCCCTTATTGGCCTCTTAATATTTATATGGCATCCATCAATTGCTCCAATAACACCATTTATGCCATGCTTCTCTTTAAAACCATCCACAACAGCAACTGCTTTCTCTGCATCTGGCCACTTAATATACTCCTGTGAGTGATTTACCAGAAATTTGATAACCCTTCTGATAGTTGTGAAGGCAGCACTCTTAGAACAAGAGAATAATTCAGCTATCTGCCTAAATGTTATAGTATTAGCAAGATAGCTAAGTGTCATCAAAAATGATTTATCAGGCGATATTTTCTCTCTTCCTTCTGGATGGCTTGGTAAATATTTGGATGAAGCAAGTTTTTCTGAAACACAATGCAAATCATAGATATTTTTATTGTGTATTCAAACAGTAGGCGTTGCCACTAAGAAGGTTATTTATAGAGTGCTTAATGAATAGATACTTACGGGTACAATATTCACATACTTCTCTGCTCATTCGAAATGTTTCTCTAAACTGGATGTCATCATATTGTGGTACTGTGGTCTCTACATATTGAATGATTTTTGCTAGTTTTCTTCTAGGTTTTGTCATATATTCTTGTTCTATAGAAGAATCACTTGAACTAGATTCACTATCTGAGGTTGCAATTAACTCATCTTCATCGTCGTCACCAAATAAAACTTCTAATAATGGATTGTCAGCCATAATAAAAAACTATTTTCTTTGAAACTACCAAAATTAAAATAAAACGTGGAAATGGAAAGTGCTGCAAGTAAAATTTTTGCCTGTGAATTTTGTGCAAAAGTTTTTTCATCTAAATACAATCTCAACAGACACTTGAAAAATAATAATTGCAAAAATATAAGAGCAAAGAAACCATAGTCTATTATTGATCTTTTTAAAAAGTTATGGAACTAATATAACATTTTTCACAGTACTGGAATAAGGTTTTGATGATGCTTTATTTAAATGTTTGGAGGATTGGTGTAAAGTATCATTTAAAACAAACAAGGAGTTGAGAATACATTTATTTAACAACTGAGCATTGATTAGAAATAATGAAGAACTCGATGAGTTTCGTAGATTTGAAGGTACCGTATTTTTAATAACTATTTACAAAACCATAAAATTTAACAAATAAAACTTGCATTTTTGTTTCAGAATTTGAGGCCTGGTTATTTAAAGAAGAAAAAAAAGAAAATGTTAGGTATTTTAAAAGCCGTGGTTCAAAAAGAAATGCGGATAATACTTCAGAAAAAATATACTTATATTGATCAAGAACAGGTAATTGTAGAAATTTATTCATATTTTACTGAAGGGTTTTAGGGAGAAAAACTGGTTAAAGTTATTTGTTTGAGAATTATTTCATGCACGAAATATATTGTAGGGAAGGAAAAATTGGTACCTGAGGAAAGTCGAAAACGTGGGGAATGGAGTCAAGGATCCTCCAAACTAAATAGTGGTTGTACGAGCCAAATTATTGTGACAAGGAACATAGTTACAAATATGTGCTTTGTTGAATATTTTTCAACTCATAACGGCCATCAAGAAGAAATCCAACATTTGCGTATTTCCGAGCAATGTAGAAAAGAAGTTTCTTCAAAACTTATGATGGGGGTTTCAAAAATTAGGTAAGTTTCTCAAGATTGATCAAATAATTATAAAAATATTTCAAATAATAGTTCAATACATTTATTTTTGATTCACATTTCAAAATATTTTATTTATAAAAAACTAGGAGTACCTACCAACATAAATAATTGTGTTGTAGACAAAAGAAGCTAGGTTTCTGATGTTACAAATTATTTAAAAGCAGATGGTTAAGTTAATATTGATAATTTTCAAAAAGAGTAGTAAGTATAACTGAAAAACTGGGTCCTATGTATCAGGTGTCCCATTATAAATGACTATATGCATGTTTGTGTATATTGATTTTACAATTAGCTTTTATATCTATTATAGGCCTATGATCCGGATCCGGATTAATATTAAGAAGAATATTCATTAAAGTATGTTATAATGAGACACCCAGCAGTACAAACTTATTGCTTTTGCTTTACCTATATGTTTTGCCAGGTGAATGGTTTAACTCTTTGTTAGCTTTGTGAGAAATAGTATTCTTTCATTAAATTATTATTTTTTATTGGTGTTGAGTCCTTACTTTTCTTTTTCCTGGTTTTGATTTTATTTGCTGAAAATTATTGTTATTTTTAATATTATTTCTATTTGCTTTTGCTTTAAATGTTTTGTGTCAGGTAAATGGTTTAACTTTTTGTTAGCTTTGTGAGAAATAGTATTCTTTTATCAAATTATTATTTATTGGTGTTGGGTCCTTACTTTTCTGTTTCTTGGTTTTGATTTTATTTGCTAAAAGTTATTGTTATTTTCAATATTATTCCTAATTGCTTTATTTTTGTCTTAGTTAAATTAGTAAACCATAATATGAAATACACATATTTTATTGAAACCATAAACTAACAGTATATGGGTTAAATGTTTTTAGGGTATGTTCAACCGTTGTCTATAAAAAGACAATAGACAATGGTTTAACAATTAATTCCAACAATTATGTCATAGTTGGTATTATATTAGTTTCTTAATACTTTTATTTTATTAGTATTTTGGATTACACACGAGGAACTATAGGGGAGCATCTGAATCGAGACGACATTCTAAACCGGCATGATATCAATAATATAAAGGTCGCATATAAAATTGATATTACTGAAGGGTGCCGACATCAAGATGACGCTACAAGTGTCAATGTGTGGGTACAAGAATGTAAGAAAACTGATTGCAGGCCTGTGTTGTTCTTTAAACCACAAGGAGAATTATCGCCTCATTATAGTTTTTTAAATGTAAATGATTTCTGTTTAATTGTCATGAGCGTAACACAAATTGATATGTTTAAAAAATTTGGCAGTAAAATGGTGTGTATTGATGGTACTCATGGCTTATGATTTTGAACTAACTACACTTCTTGTTGTAGATGAATCTGGGGAAGGATTTCCAGTAGAATTTATGTTTAGTAACAGAAAAGACACATTAATTTATGAAAGTTTTTTCTCGTGCATAAAACATATACTCTTTTGTAATGATATGGTTCCTGTCTATAACATCTTTATGTCTGATATGTCCAATGTTTATTACAATGCCTGGGTAGCTGTCATGGTCAACCTAATAAACATTTATATTGTTCATGGCATGTCGATAGAGCATGGCAACAAAATTTATGTAAAGTAAATATTCCAGAAAAAAAAAGCTGGGTATACAAAACTCTCAAGTATCTTCAAACGTGCTTACAAGAGAATATATTTGAAAAAGAGCTGGAAGCATTTCTTGACCTTCTTGATAATGATCCAAATAAAAAATATGGGTGATTATTTGAAAAGTTGTTACAATGACAACAGATTTCTATGGGCTTATTGCTACCGTAAATCCACTGGAATTAATACCAATATGCATTTGGAAAGTTTCCAAAAAGTTATCAAATATATATATTTGGAGGGAAAAAAAAAACTAAAAGGTTAGTTTACAAAAATATATTCGTGACAAGGTTTTTGACAGGATTATAAAACTGACCAAGGGAAAATGCAATGAACATCTCAACAAGATTAAGAATAGGCATAGAGTAGCTATCACACATCCTCATGATTCTACTGTAATAGAAGATAATGTATATGAAACCTTGAGTCAAGAAAATAACATTAAATATATTCAAGAAAATATTTGTTGTGCCTCAGTTTGTAATTTTTATAATATATGTGTGCATAGTTTTGAGTGTTCTTGTATAGATTATTCCGTTAGATCCATAATTTACAAACATATAAATAGCTTAAATATTAAGTATAATATTGAAAATAATGCACCTGCTATTGACATATCAGAAATCAAAAAATTAATAACTGATTTATCAAATGCATCTCCCATGTCACAGACAAATCAAGAACAAATAAACTCGACACTATAAGATCAGAAGCTTTGCAGTTGTTATCAAATTTAAACTATTCGAATTACACAGACGAAGAACAAACACACTTGATCAGAAATTCGAAGGTTTGTAATAGCTTGGGTTCAACATCTCCACATAGAGAAAATGTACATAACTTTATAGAAACTTCATAATTTTCCTCAAATAAAAAAATTGAGAAGCAGAAATTTTTTTCTACGAAGAAAAAGCAGAAACCAAAAAATATAAGTAAGCCTAATTTTGAGGAATTAGAAATAATAAAAAATACTTTATCTCAAAATATTTACATTTCAGATCATTCAAAAAATGATCACTTATATAACTAAATATTGGAGTGGTCTTTTGGGTTCTCATGTGCTATTTTAATTTTGTCTGTAATGTGGTTGCAAAGTATGGTTGGAAATAATATGTGTAAATATTGCTATATGTGTATTATGGGGGTAGATAGGTAAATGGGGTATTTGAATTTTGTTGTTACTGCTTGTTTAATAGACTGTGACTTCAGAAATCAAGATAATCATTCAAATGCCTTGTTTTTTTTTGTTAATAAAAATGCTTTTTAGGTTTTATATATGTATATATGTATTTAAATGGGTGCTGGTGTGAACTTTTCTTATTATTCTTGCTTAATAGACTGCGACTTTACAATAAATCAAGCTATTCATGTAAACTCCTTGTGTTTTTTTGTATTTTTCTTTGTATCTTGTATATTATGTATTTAGATGGCTGTAGTGGGAATTTTGTTTTTGATTGTTTAATATATCTTATAAGTTTGTGCATGGTTGGTGGTGTATCTTTTGTTACATAATAGAGATTTTTCTATTCCACGTTTGAGTGTTTTTCATATCAGCTAGCCCACCTGTAGTATTTCAGTTTTTAAAGCTGCTGCATATAAGTATGTAATATTTAAATATTTATTATTTATCGAAGGCTAGGTATACCTAATGAAAATAAAGGATTTAAAAAAAGTTATTAACCTGTAGTCTTATTCCATGAAATTAAACTGAAATGAAATGAAATTATACTCAATATGCCTGACCTAACGTAGTGACAATAAAACTTATTAGTGGTTACAATAGAGCAGTTGTTTTGTCCATTTTTATGAGGTAGGTATTTAAAAAATGCGAAAAGTGCAGGATATATAATAAGTTGATAGTGGCGGTGCAAAACTATGACACTGTATAAGAAAATGCTATGAGCCCAACAACATTTATATTTATGTCTTTTTTTCTATGTTTAATGATAAAAATGGTAAATCATCCTGTACCATCAAAAGTCTTTTGGCTCCAGTAAGTTTAAGTCTTTTTTCCTATTTGTGAAAATGGAAGTGTTAATGTAATTTACCAATGTGCCAATTGAAGTCTTGATCATAGAATAAATTTGATTACGAATTTTAGTATTAATATTCAAATAAAATATAATTTTGAATGTCCCGCCAAACATGGATCAGAAGAACCTGGCAACACTGTACTCATTTGAGCTACAATTAACCGGTCCTTTAACAACACAATTGTCAATTTCTCTCTTCTTTTCGATTTACAATGACAGACCTGATGTCCAGCTGGATGTCCTATAGAATCTAAGGCTGTGTTAGTAAAAGAAGAAGAGGCTGGCACTACTGAGTGAGCGATATTCCATGGATATTCCGATTGGCGGGAAGAGGAAAAACACTTACAAGCTAAAGCATGAGTGGCACCTCCACCAAACTTCACTATACTTGGCAAACTTACTTAAACCAAATAGTTTCTTCTCACCCGGCTCTAAAAGACCATTTTATGTCTTGGACATAATCTTCTCTTGGTTTATTTTTCGAGTGGACTGTAAATAGGTGCTGGTTTCTATACATAAACTCCTTTTGATATGTCTAATGGTGTCTTTACTATAATATCTGAATTGTACTTACAAATACTGCTTACAATTTTTTCTTGGTTTTATTCTTTCAACACAAATATAATCAACTTCATAATGATGAGAGATTACACTTAATTTTTGGTGAGAGAATGTTGACCTTTGAACATGAACATCTCTCTGCCATGCTTTCTTGTTGACTGCTGCTTTTTTCACAGCACACAGTGCTGCCAACCCAAAGTTCGATAGTCGAAATGTGGGTTGCCTAAACGTAGGTTAAAATAAGACTTAATATATAATAAAGTGAACAGTCTGTTCTTGAACATCATACCTAAGTTATTTCTACTTATTTACAGGAAGAAGCAGCAGCGAGGTTTCCAGAATTATCTGCCTCATCTACCACTCTTGAAAATATTCAACAAGCAAAGGAAGCCTCCAAACCTAACGAACAGAAGAAAAAAAGAAATTCTTGATGCTATGAAGGAAACAACTAAGCCTGCTCAAACAAACAATATTCAAAAAGTTAATCCTTTTTGCATAGCGCTGTCAGATATTTTGACACAGTTACCTCCACAACAAAGATGGAAATTGCACTATTGAAACTATTTTAAAAAACAAAATAAGATCATGTATTAAAAATGTTTGAAATATGAAAAATTTAGGGTTCTTAAAATTCATGTAAATTAATATTCCTATTTAAAAATATAATATTATCCAAGTTTTTTCCCGATAGTCGATTTCTACGGCTGTTGGCTATTTGACCGGCTTTGGAGAACACTCTTTCCGATGGGACAGAGGTGGCTGGCACGCAAGAATATTTTTAATGTGTAGCTTGTACAGTTCTGGCATCAAAAATTTATTTTTTTTCTAAAATTCCATTGGATTTTCTGTTCTTCTACACATTTGTAAGTCCAAATATGATTTAATCATAGTCAGTACTGACACTTCAGGTGTTACGTCCATCCTTTTTTTAACTTTTTCATCAAAATGTTCCCAGGTATCAATATCTGTTGCCTTTCGTTCTCCTGTCTCTTGATTTTCTTTACCTTCATTCTCGACTGCTGCTTGGGGTTCACTGTTTTTTTTATTGCTAATTATAACAGACAGTTCATTTTCCAACATTTTTTCCTGAACTCCGAATCCCATTTTCTTTAACCTGGTATCAAGTAGAGTGGCGCGTGCACAAACAGAATTTTTTTCTAATATTCTTAGTCGTCGGGAAATATTCTCAACAAGTTTGTTCTGTAAAAATTCCCCAGTGATTGTTTTATTGGAATAATTTTTAATACTGTACTGTATGCCTCTTACTAAAGGAATGATCAGAGATATTGTGCAGTATTTTTCTCCTGACAATTCAACCGTCATTTTTTCTATAGGTTTTAATATTGGGATTCAGTCCGCAATCATATCCCATTCAGATGGGGTAAAAGGTTCATGTGCTTTTGGTAGCGACGCCAGCACTGCTGATAAAGGTTCCTTAATAATTACTAATATTTCTATCATTATTAGAGAAGAATTCCACCTAGTAGGGAAATCTTGCTTCACTTTAAGTTCTTGTAATCCCATTTGTTTTTGCATGGATTTTAGTTTTTCTGTTGCTACTGCGCTGTGTTTAAAATGACCTACTATTGCTCTACATTTTTTAAGCACTCGTTGTATTTCAGTATTAGAATCGAGCGCACCAGCAACACCCAAATCGAGTGTGTGAGCAACACAAGGATGGTATCTAAGTTGTAAAACATCATTTACTGCTTTTTTAATGTTCGCTGCATTATCACTCACTATCGTGACAATTTTATGTCCCATTCTTCAAAAAGATTTCTCAGCAAATCAGCTATATTCTGTAACGGTTTATTTTTAATTAGAATATTTCATCAATATAAATTACATTTTTATAGTTGTTATAAATCACGTTTCATATTAAATTATCATTCTCATCGACCTGTTACTTTTACGTTATTTTTACAGTGAAACTTTGTACAAATCTTATGCGACATTCCGTATATATTGACTTTAAAACTGACTTTTCAATTAAGATACCTCCAATGCCACCTTGGGAACAAGGTATTCGATTAGTGGAATTTGTTTAATCGTATTAGAAACTAATTTGTAGAGATCTAGATACTATATTTGGCAGTACCTCAGGTATGCGTAGGAGAGCGGAACGGTCATTCTGAATGGTGATTTTGTGGTAAAAGGTGTGTAGCACCTAAAGTAGTTTTAAAATCTTCGATTTTTGCAATAATCCATGCTTGGGAATTATTTTTAAAACTACCATTGTAAAGTTCGAGCATCGTAGGTTGTGGGTAGCCAGTTATTTTGGTGTGTCTTCGAACTTTAACCTGTTTCAAGGGAGCTGAATTTCCACATTTGTAAATAACCATTTGGACAAAATAAATTCGTGTAAGAATTTCTGAGGTAAAATATTGGTATTTGGAGTATACTATCAGATCCATCCCACCTGGATATTCTAGTAGCTTGTTAGTTGTAAGCAGTCAGTAAACCAGAAACCCCTTGTATTAGGGTAAGTGTTTGGTTGTATTAATTATATTTTTTTTATATGGTTAGCAACACTGGACGTGATTGCATTTTATTTTTAATATTGATAAATAAAGTTACCTTTGTTGATTGTATCAATGGTAGATACCTTTTATTTCTCTTTTTTGTTAAATTTTCCTCAACTTTTCTTAAATGATTACTTAAGCTCAAGATTAACTTTTGATCCACAGTAAATAAAAAAAAAACATAAATTAAGAGGGGAAAAATATATCAACACGTTGTTTTTGATAAGTTTAGTTTAACGTATATCGATAATACATCTAATCATGTCCCCATCTGAGGTATATTTTTAATATTAGGGACTACCATAGTTGTAAATATTTTAGTTTCTATGCTGTGTAAATTTTATAAGCTCTGATGTTTTTTTTTATCAATTTCCTCAATTGGTTGTTATGGTGAAAACAAAGAACTCAGATAGAGCCTATATTTAATTCAAAATTATCTTTACTTTCAACTAAACCGATGATTAGTCATTGGTGGAAAAAAATACCTGATATTTTGTTCAAATTTTCATATTTATTTTGATTTTGTTAACTGCCAATTATTTTGGGTGTTGGGAGTGAATAAAAATTTGGTCTTAAATGTACATACGTATAAATGTACTTATAGTAAATATTGGGGAAAATATTTATACGATATTCTCTTTAGGGTTTTTTTGTTGGGATCTGAAGCTGCGAACATTGTTGGATACGGCTGGTTTCTTCCTGTTGGGATTTTGGAGTTTTCCTGGCATTTTATTTACAACAATTATTGGCAGTTGGGTATGCTGGCACGTGATGGGACGCGCATAGAGAACATCTTTAAGCAAGTTTTGCTCCACCAGGCATAGTATATGAACATTAATCAATTTCGCTCTGATTTTACTACTGGTGTCTGTATATTTAGACGTCCAAATTAATAATTTTATTTTATATAAATACTTTTAAGGCGTTTTAGGAAGCTCTACCGATTGTTAAGCGTTAAATTAATGCTGTTGTTTCTTATAGTTTATATAATTTAAATATACCTCGGCCAACCGGTAAGTGTATAGCTTATATTATGCGCATGCGCCTGAGCTCAAGCGGTGTTGCTTATTCATTTACTTCTCATATCTCGTTAATAGCATGCATTAATACCGCCTGTAACTATTTGGTTTGTATACGTACTTTGAGTATTGCTTGATATTTTTTTTCAACT
>CAJUYI010002243.1:0-34451 GCA_910591695.1 Galerucella pusilla
TGAACTCTTTTGCGGAATCAGCCCCAATGTAATATTGGAAGAAATAGGTAAAGCCGAGAAAAAGAGAACATCTGACCATTGGAAAGATCTAGTAGGGCTTATACAATCAAAGACTCTTCTGGGTGACTACAACCTGTTGAGATCAAATGAATGCATAAGTCAAAGTAAAACTGCGCTAAGAGTTTTAACAGGGATCTTAACGGGACATTGTCGCCTGAATGGGCACCTGAAAAAGCTCAAAATAGTGGAGGAAGAAGAATGTATATTTTTTGGCATGGAAGGAGAAACCTACATCCACAAACTTTCCAACTGCACAGCACTTCAGAATCCTAGAGCACAGCACCTGGGAGATTACTGGATAGAAGATGAACATTTACCTAAATTGAAGCCTGCAGACATCCTAAAATTCCTCCAGGTAATAGGACTAAAGGAACTACTAGTTTTTGAGAGTCTCCTCAGAAACTAAGTAGAAGTAAGGGGGCACAATAGATCTTCTAGGTATTAGTGAATGTCACCCCAAAATACATACATACATACATACATGAACATAAATAGATTTTATCACCAACCGTCAGTAAAGCCTCCAATTATCATATTGATTTCCGGAAGTAAACAAACAGTTTACCTTCCTTCACTTTATCTGCCGCATTTACGGCAGGTGAAGTAAAATGCGGCAGGTAAAGTATTTTGACTTTGACATTACTCGAAAATCATCATCTGTCAGTGTCGCGCTTCTCCCAATTACAGCTCGATAATAGTTTTCTTGCGATTTATTCATAACAAATTATTGTTGGAACTCCTTTGACTTCAGGAATTGAAATTTATGATGCTTCAGGGTGTACCTTCAATTTAAATATAACAAATAATAAGTATATTTTCCGCAAATCGCTAGGAAATTTTGACATTCCTGTCAAAATTTCTTGAAGAAAAAGTCAGGACTTCCTTACTGTAAGGAAATGTCATTTCCTTACTGTAAGGAAATGATATTTCCGTACAGTTGTTAGTGTTCAACATAAATGATTTAAAACACATTGCTTATAAGGATTTAATTTATATTTTGGAAACATCAAGTCATTGCTGAATACATTTTCAAGATCAATTTGTTATATTTACAGTAATTTGACAGTTAGTACATTTATTGAACATTGGAGGAACACTCTTAGAACTATGAGAAACATTTTGGACAACATGCAGGGTGGTAGGGTCATTTTGTTGAATATTTTGTACTGTGAAAATTTTATTTGCCACCTCAACCTTATTGTTAAGCGATTCTTCGATATATCCTTCAGCAACGTTTGATGACTTCCATCCGCCATGCCTCTTTAAACTAGTTATGTCGGCACCAGAGTCAACCAATATTGTTGCAGAAGACCGACGAAAGCAGTGACCAGTATATTCTGTCGGATTTACCAAGTTCAAATAAGTAGCAACTATTTTGGGCATTTTTCTAAATTGATGAGTTCCTACCACTTGTCTACAACCCTTTCCGCTTTGATATTTAAAGAAAAATCGGTCACTGTTCATATTTTCTGGTCTTAACGAAACATACTTTCGATAAACATTCAAGTAGATCTGATTAATTACAAATGATCTTGGTTTGTTGGTTTTCGAATCAGGTATGCTGATTAAAAGCTTAGATTCTAAGTCTTCTATATCGTGTACAGTCATTCGGACTAACTCATCCATTCTACAGGCCCCAGAAATACCAAATATTACAGCCACCTAAAAAATAAATAAAGCTATAATCTAAATAGAAATTGAAACCTTGTAAATTACCTTAATCATTAAATTTTCTTTATCTGGAGCTTCCTGGATAAATTTTTCAATTACTTCCTTCGTTAAAATCTTAGATTTCTTTGCCCTATAACCTTGAGCTTGCCGTTTCAATAAAGAACGAAGTTTTGAGTATGTAGATATATCTACATTGTGTTTAAGTGCAAGGGTTGACTTCAGCATTGAATAATTGGCCCATAATGTTGAAGATTTCATCTTTAAACAAAGGTCTAGGAAGTATGCCATTACAACATTTTCTGAGAAAGAACTCGTATTTTTACTCATGCGATAATCCATAAAACGTCTGTATGCATTTTCGTACTTTTCTCTTGATTTCTTTGGCAATAATTCTAATGAAGCAGTATTCACTGCCTCAACCAGCTCTAGAGGAGTCTGTGTTGCTAAGTCTCGGCTTGCTCCTCGACTTAGCAATCTTCACAGTCGTCCAGGAATGTTAAGCTTTTCCTACTCGGTAAACAATGTACTATTGTTCTATATTTGCTGTTTACTTTGTCATAATAAAATGCAATGAAATATACCTCAGTGATTCATATTCTGAATTCTGAGCAGTTGGCGATAAAATTATGTATGCACCACGTCAGTAAAGTGTCTTTATCGGACTCGCCTGTCTTATAATTTCAGACTCGTCCGATAAAGAATCACTGCCTTGGTACATAAATAACTATTATAAAAAATGGTTTTACTTTTACTATGTCAACTGCACACATGTTTTAAATTTTTCACATGTAAATGTAGCATACTCTTTTTTATTTCTATCTTATTTGCTATTTATAGCAATACAATACAAAACTGACAAAGAATAAATTGATACACGTCATGTTAATTTGACTGATATTGAGTTACACGACTTTTGAAAAGTAAACAAACAAATTTTAACAAAAAAATATATAAAAGTTTTTAGTGTAGAGTTTAAAGAGTAAACAAACTTGTATTTGTTTAGACAACCTGTCTGAACGAAATCATCAGCAACGACAAAACTCCTCAAGATGACTACAAGTATACATAAGTTCATAGACAGATATTCGAATTTAAATTTCAAATAAGGTGTTGTATTGAAAGAATGATGTTTAGCAGTGAATTTATAAATATACACTGTGTCCACATAAGTTCGCATCATATGGGAAACTTTTTTATTATCAATTTTAGGAAAAAAACGTTTTCCTTATAAAAAGTTCTGCATGCTCTAAATCTTAAATACAATTATCAGATATCAATTTTTTTTAGTATTATACGAGGTTTCTAAAAAAATATGAACTTTACTCAAGAGTGAAGTACCTTTAAATTTGACAATATCGAAAAATAGTATTAGATAATGATCAGAACTGAAAACTATGTTCAAATATGCAATTACATCCATTTACACTAAAAAAATAGGTTTTGTGCTTGTTTTATATTGTTTCTATTTTCTTAATAACGCTACCAAATCTGCGTAAAATTTTAACGCGTTCTGACAGTTACTGTCAAACATTTGTGGCTATCAAACATTCATTAGTTTGTCAGAGCATCCTATATTACACGTAACAACAGTAAAATTTGCATTAAAACCCAGGAGGAGTAATTTGAAAAGCCTCACTCACACCACTAAAAGTTACCAGATTAGTTACTAAAGGGTGTGTTCCGAAAACGTAGTCAACAGTCGTTTTCCAAATATATTAAATATGCCTTGATAGCAAAGACTTAGTCATAAGTCGATTTCTCCTCTGATCTGCAGTATATTTTTCAGATGTACCTACGCATTAAACAAAATGTAAGACTTTTTCCTGTTCCGTTTCTTATACAAACATAAGAAGATTCAGATTCACATCGACAACAAACAAATTATGGTCATTGTTCATGATGGAGAATTACAGATAGTCAAGTTACTTTAATTATATATATTACAGTTAAATTGAAAAGAATATGACAATTGATAATGTTCTGGCAATGTTCTGGCCATAACAATACTACAAAATTAATAGCATTGCAGAGCAATATGCAGTATTAATTTAAACATTTATCTTTGTTGCCGGATTAAGTGTAATAAACCACTTTTCAAATACTTCTGAGATACCTCCTTCCTTCTTTTTAACTTCAAGAACCAATAATGTATTTTCTACCAAACCCATTCTTTCCTATATTGTTTTATATCTTCCATGGCATGTTCTTCCGATGAACTTTGACGATTTCTTCCCAAACATGTATATAACAAATAAATAGTACCTACATTTGACTCGTCAAAAGGTGACACAGATAACATTTTTGTTCTTCGAACGACATTTGTTATTCATTCATCACAATTTTTCAAAAGCCCTGGTATTCCACCAATACTATCTGCACTATATAATGTTCCTCTGCTTCAGTATTCACTTAATACTCGCTAAACCGAATTTACTACTTTAAAAAAAATGTAAGGTAATAATGTACCCACTGCTTGAGAATATTTTTGGTTTTTCATCCAATATTTATCTATCTGTCAGAACTATCGAAAATGAAAACTATCAGCTGATGTCAATATTAACAAGTGTTGTGTGAAACTGGGCTGAATCTGACCAATCAGAGGTCTTCAGAATTGCCAACTTAAATTCCAATCACTCCTCCTGGTTTTTAAATGAGGTATAGAGAGTTATTGGAACTTTTATAAGGTCAAGCAGTAATTGTGCTTTCCTTATAGTGACATATACGCATGCGCTTTTGATGTTTTGAATAAGGGAAACATTATTAAGGTTAGTGCTTGTCCTTATTTGTGCGCGATTACTGCAGTGCACTATCCCGACTTTATTCCATGTTTCATATTTATATGTCACAATATGTAGGTGGTTTGTGTCATCTGTGACACCTACCTTAATATAATGTCATTATAGAGTTTCATGTTTCAATAACTCCAAATTTTAAGTCTGTTTTAAGGTCGAGCACTATTTATTCAAGGTCATCACAATTACTGCAAGGCAGTAAATTCGTGTTTCCAATAACTCTCTATTGTATCTAGAAATACATTTTAAAAAATAATACATTTTTCATATAAATGGATAAAATCGTATATTTGAACGTAGTTTCCAATTTGTATTTCAGATTTTAGAACCTGCAGAACTTTTTTTGAAGAATAAGTTTTTTTTCCTAAAATTGATAATAAAAAAGTTTCCCATATGGTGCGAACTTAAGTGGACACAGTGTATAATGTAATGATCAAGGTATTATCCAAAATTAATTGTCAATTTCCTAATTTTTTTCTATTCTCAAATAAAATGAAAGTTTGTTAAGAGTCTGTTCAATCTGGGTGCATTTACATAAGAATACTTATTAAACTAGCTGAATATTAAATATAAATATTATTATAAAAATAAAAAAGATACAAAAACCATCCAACAAAAAAAAATATAAAGCAAAACTTGCGGAGAAACAGATATGCATCTTCCTGAGAAAAAAAAAGAATTTAAATTCATCATCTTCGTTATCAATTCAAATTGAATTTCCTGCTCAAATTGGTTGGTAGGCAGAAAGAAGGATGAATAAAATGAAGATAAATACGAAAGATAAAACAATATGGGCGTGAACGAAGCAATTGGTTTTCGTGAACTGTCACTCAAGACCGAAAATAAATTATTCTTGTTGTATCCTTGTTCAATTAATTGTAGTTTAGGTGGTTTTTTTTAATACAGAACGATTTAATTAGCCAACTTTTGTTTACAAACAAATTATTATGTGAATCCGTCATTTTTGACTGATGTTAAATTTTAGATATATAGATTTTATGAGGTGGCTTTTAGCCTATTCCACTGTGACCTTTTCAGATCTATTGTGATCCTCTTAACTCTAGATTACATTCTCCAGCCTGACTCTTTTAAAAAAGTCTATTAGCGTGGATACTGAACCTTTCATTTAGCTCTCTGACAATGGCTTTTCTTCGCCTAATGCAAAAAACCGCACACTTGCCAGGCTATCGCACTGACATAAAATGTGTTCTGCCGTTGTTCTTCTAGGTGTAAAAACCTGCACATACCTTCTTGTCAATCCCATCAGGTTTAAATGCCTATTGAGCTTACAATGCCCCGTTAACAGACCCACTACAGCTTTGACAGTTTTCCTATCTTTGGCAATCAGATCTGCTGTAAATTTTGGCGAGTGTTCCAATATAAACTATTTCGCTTGCCTCTGTCCTGGTGAGTTCCTCCACAATTCCAGAGATTTGTTGGCGACCAACTTCTTTGTTTCCATTCTTGTTATGGTTTTTGCAGCGCCGCAGGGTTCCGACCCAACGAATGGCATTGATAAGCCTTGTTTGGCCATTTCATCCGCTTTTTCGTTGCCCTTATGACCCTCGTGCTACCCAGGCTACCGTAACATTGCTAAGCTCACCCAGTGTGTTTAGGGCCCGCACACATTCCCATACTAGCTTAGAATTGACCTCTACGGAGTTGAGTGCCTTTAGCGCTGCTTGGCTGTCTGTGAAGATGGCAATTGAACGATATGTTCTCTTCTGCCTTTCAATTTCTTCCACACAGTGGTGAATCACCGTCATTTCCGCCTGGAAAATTGTTACATTCCTTGATAGGCTTACTGGGAAGGCTATCCCTTGCTTTAGTCCTACTATACCGGCTCCTACGCCGTCTAACGTATTTGACCCGTCTGTATACCGAAAAACATCCGCGTGTATGGGTACACCTTTTTTTCAGTCTTCCCTATTTGGTACGGTTACTTTGAACTTATGATCGAAGCTATATCTCGTAGCTATTTCATTGATGGGATGTCCCATTGATGACTGATGTTGGAAGACACCTTTATTATTGAAAAAAAACCCTTGTGGATTTAAAGATTAGTACACTGAAATTGTACATCAAATTTCGTATCCGCTGTTATTATTTACAGTAATTAATCATATAATTTTATATAAATAGCTATGCGATAATCTCAAAACTGAACTCAAAACTTTGATTAACGCTTTTTTGTTGCTCAATAACGAAACGTCATGTTTCTCTATCCCACCGTTGACAGATAAAACTTTTGAACCACGACGGTATTCGTATTTCTTGATAATATCATAAGAAACAAACATTTTTCATCTTCTCAGAATGGCGTAAACAACGTCTTTGGTGAGATCTTAAGTTTCGATTACTCTATAATTATTACAAACAGGACCGTACAATAAATATTTTTTATATTTAAATATTTCAGATTTATTTTGTCTTCAGATTTTTAATTTCTTTTTATTCTCTAAGCGTTTCACTGGGAAATGATACTTTTCAAAGCATAGTCGCCTCCAAGTGAACTGGATCTATATTGGAAGTGAACTCGATATATTTCTACTTTCTAAAGAATAAATTGAATTAGATTTTTTCCTTTAATCTTATTTTTGGAACTTTAGTTCTTTACGTCAGGTTATGTTTGAGCGACCAGGGGTCGCGACGCAAAAGATCTGACCGTTACGTTACGTTACGCTGCGTTATGTTACGTTGCTTCGTTATGTGCCTTGCTTGCGTGCTTGTGCTCTCTCCTTAGTCTCTTTCTCGTGTCTCTCTCTCGTTTACGAAGCAGCGATTCATATGCTCCGGCCGGGATTCGAACCCGGGCCGCCCGCGTGGAAGGCGAGCATTCTAACACTGAACCACCGATGCTACATTAAAATTCTATGCAAAGCTGGTATTCGCAGTGCTGGTGATCTACTTAAATTTGTTCGGATAAATTTTTACTATTATTTCCATAATTTTTTTTGCGCGATTGATCTTTTTGGTTCATTTCGAAGAAATTTAAATTATTTTATTCGGAATTTATTTCAATACGATCGCGTAAAAAATGGTATAAGCATCTCGAACGTTAAGGATAATTACAACGTTTGTATGTAGAATGTAGATTCCTCTCGTAAAATTGGACAAAATGATATGAGGATTAAGGGGTCTAGCACATTTACTTTTCGAAATACAGGGTGTTGAAATTTTGAAAACTTGAATGTTTTAATTCGATAACTTTAAAATGGATGGATAAATTAATTTGACATTTGGCAGCTTGTTTTTAAATGTAAAAGGGCATATTTTGATAGAAATAGTAGTTTGTGCAACTATTGTGGATATGATGGCCATATCGCACGAGGACGAAGTTTGAGCACGACGCCTTAGGCGGAGTGCTCAATCGTTTAAGTGCGATATGGACAATCCACACGAGTCGAGTAGTATATTTTTTCTACGACCCACTTAGGAAAAAATCTAGAAAATAAAAATTTCTATAATATAATTCTGTAATATAACTTCACATTAAAAATTTTACAATTCAATTTTATGTTTCCACTAATTTTGTGGTAAACGTACAGTTCTTGAATGTCCAATTTGTATAATGCTACGGTTTCCCTTTTTAAATATACGATGCTGTTATAAGTAGATGTTGCCAGTCGGACTCCCTCATGAAGGGTACCGTACCATTATCTATAATAATGAGTATTCTACTAAATATCAAGCAGAATAATTATTTAAAATTGAAATTGACAATAGAAAAAAATTCCTTGCGGGGAATCGAACCCGGGTCTACCGCGTGAGAGTCTGGTGTGCTTACTACTCAACCACCTAAGAATATACAAATTGTTTATCTATAACGTCAAATGTATTACATAATTTTTGCTTAAAAGGAACTGAAGTTCCTACCGTGTGTCCCGCGACACGTTCTACCTTTTATTTACATTTTAATCTGTCTAGTGTACCGTTTTGACTACAATGATATGCTTTGGCAGTTTTTGTATTCCGTGCTGCATCTTTTCATACCCCAAATATACCACAAAATACCCTTCCACTTTCCAGACCTTTGCTTTGCCTACTATACCCTCGTGTCCACTACTGGGGTTTTTGAAGGCACTCCAGACCAGTTTGGGAATGATCTTGGGCAAAGAATACTACTCATGCAAACTGGAGTTAGGTACAATGTTTACTACAATAATTATGATATTATTGGTTCTAGTCGAGTCTACCTGGATGTCTGACTTGATAACCAAATATACTTTAAACATTCCCGTTGATTTTTCTATTAGAATCGTCCGGTCTTGGTCTTGCTTATTTAGTCTTGGTCTTCTGTACAAAATCTTGTTCCTGTTCATTTATTATGAATTATGACCAAGACCAATTTTGCTCACCACAAGAATCATTCACTCAATCGGGTCCTTCTTCAGCAGACAAACAGAAAAGTGAATCACTGTTAAAGGAACCGAAAAGGCTGTCAGACACTTAATTCTAAAGATAATGAAGTATAACATTCTTGGATTCATTTAGAGTCTTTCTTCGGTTGAAATCAAAAGCTTCAGTCCGATTCTGTAAGCATGGATCTTTTGATATACCATTTGAAAATCTGAAAAGTTTATAACAGATTATCTGTTGGTTTATTTCTAGAAATGTTTTCAAAATTATAGTATGTTCCCCGTCTTGATTAATTGGGGTCATAAATAAACTAAGATTAAATGTAGCCGGCAACCTACAAAACTGTAATTTAGACAAATTGTGTGATTTGTCAGATCACTATAAATACACTCGGAAAACGTACGCGACATTTTTTTTCATCTTTATTAAAATTATTAAATGCGATAAGGTCCGTTAATGATTTAGTAGTTAGTAGCGAATGAGGTACACCAGGTTGATTGTAAATACCTACTAGAATAAGTATTAAATTTGATTCACTTTAACACCACCCATGTCCTCATTAGCAGTAAGGATCCTTATTAAAATTTAAACCGGGAACTATTTTTAGAATTTCTAGAACCGTATTGCGTCTCTTAAGTGCTTTTTTTCTTTTCCCAGAAACGCACTCTTTATGTCCCAACAGTAGTTATACTCCATTTATTTTGAAAAGTGGTAGGCATTTAAAATGCAAGTTGACATGTTAATTTCATAATTTGAAAGACGTAAAAAGGCGTTTGTGATCATTATCTCGACATAATTTAAATACGCATAAATTTTTGCTCAGTCTCTTTTCTATAGGCCAAAATAAATCGTTAGTAGGAGGCAGAGGTAGGTCTGTAACAAATATATTGGTGAGTGGGCAAATTATACGTCCTCATGGATAATAAACGCAGCTGTTTATGAGATTATCAGATCACCACTATCTACAGTGATACAAAGACTGATAACGAAAAACCCGAGGGGTAAAACGCGACCAAAAATTGTGTACACCCCATTGGACATTGGTCTTCAATTCAATTGTCCCATTGGTCCACTAATTTGTCTCTAATGGTTCTCCATTTGCCATAATTGGTCCTCCACTTGTCATAATTGGTTCTCCATTGGTCATAATTGGTACTCCATTGGTCATAATTGGTCCTCCATTGGTCATAATTGGTTCTTCATTGGCCATAATTGCATTACTCAGATTATCATCGAGGACATCGTCTGAAGAATCCCCGTCCACCTCTTATTCATCTGAGCTCTCGGTAACGGTGGATTATATATTTCACTGTCTTCCAGCCCCTCGTCATCGATAAAACTACTTGTTCTTCTTCGCTTTTTTAGATGCTTTTTTTTGGTTTCCACATTTGTTTCCAAAGTTTTTCTTTGATTTTTCTTTGTTTTACTTTGTACACCACTTCGGGTTGCAGTTTTCACACTCTTGGAAGCAATCGAGAAATTGATAGATGTGCCAAGCTTATTGGTGGTGACTTTGCCATTTGATTCGTCAAGAAGCCAACAAAATGATGAATTTTTTATTACTACTGTTTTACCTGTGAGATACGTTTTAATAAGCGGGGATTTTTCAGATAAAGTGCCTTCTTCAATTCGGTCAGAATAATCTCTCATATTATGTATTTTAGGACACTTAGGTGAAATGCTGAGAGAACTTTCATTGCCATTATTGAGACCTTCGATCGGAGCTTCACTCGGAACTCAATAACCGAATCAAAAACTAAAGCGGAAACATTGTTGACATCATTAGAGTTGATCGTATATATCTAATCTAAAGGTTGGTTTTCATCCATTTCTTTTTCATCATCTGTTTCTCTCGAGATTCTTACATCCAGTACTTCATCGGGTATTTCGTCGTCTGTGTCTGTCATATCTTCTGGGTCTTTTTTTATTTGCCTTTATATCTACCTACCTTTAATAAATAACTACATAATATGTTGTATCATCGTCAACTAAAAATTAACAAGAGTCCAAATGGTGTTAAATCGTTCAGTCTGGCAATTCTGACACCGCATCGACTAGTCGAGCACTCGAGTCCTTCATTGGTCTTAATTGGTTCCACATTGGTCTTCATTGGTCTTGTTCTTCATTGGTTTCAATTGGTCCCTCATTGGTCTTAATTGATCAGCATTGGTTCAGGTCTGTACACCACATTAGTCTCGCAGTTAACCCCTCGGAAAAACCCACTGCAGAGCTCCCAAAAAATTATAAATTCACAGCCCCCTCAAAAGGTAAAATTTATTTCAAAAATTACAGAACGCCTCAAAATTTTTACCACGAGCCGCCACTAGTACGGAGTAGGAAAGGAATACTCAACTTAACAGTGGCGGTACAATATGTCGTGATACTACGTTATATTTTTTTTATTGTGAATTCATTTCTGTTTCGACTACTGTGAGTTTCTTAAGATACAAAGAATGGAAATGTCTGCATTCGAGATATATTTTATTGCAAATTCGTGAACTTGAGAATGTCACAATTCTGAATAAGTAACAAATAACGTAGTCAATAAGGCTCTTGAGATATGTTATGGAAATAAATGTATATTAAAAAAGGAGAGAGTAGAGAAAAAGAGACAAGAAATATTTGTATAATTTTTGAAATATCCACCGAAAAGGAAATAAATTTTGTAACGAAAAATGGGAATGTTACGAAACAGTCATTTTTTTTCAACCAAATCGTTTTTTCGCCTTAAAATAGAGTCATGAAATTTTCATCCACTTTTCCCATCAAAAGATACTAGGCCAAAACATGGAAACTACTTTTCACGATTCGCTCTGAAAATAGTTATTCATGTATTAAGAGCGAAAAGAGGGGAATTATTGTTCTAAAGCAAGGGTTGAGAACAATAATTCCACTTTTAGCTCTCAATACAGATAACATTTTTTCTACAATCACTTGAATATATATGTTATAACAAATAAAATTGATAAATTCATACTTCTTATTTCAAGTATCTGTCAAATATTTTATAAAATTTTGAACGTATAATCACAGAATACACCAGCCAAACAAGAAACGAAAGCCGGCGTAAATCCTTTGATGTTTTGGGGCCAAAATTTCGTGACCTTCAAACTGAAGTTGACAGATAACGGATCAAATTACACTGGAAAAATTATATAAATATAAGTTTTAGCTTCTGTTTTTTGAGTAGGTACCATCCATTATTAAAAATAATGAGCTATTGTTCAACCAAATGATTTTTATTTTCTATATTGTTATAATTATATGTGTAAGTATGTAGCACTATATGTAGGATAGGGTGAGTCTTGAAACCAATACAATAATAATAGATTATATATTTATAATATCAGTTTACAATAGAAAGAATTTCAGTAAATGATGATATAAAATTACAATAAGTATGGTGCTTGAATATAAAATTTTTATTATTTATATATTTAAAAGTTACACTTCACCAGATTCTGAATTAAATTTTACACCCAGAGAAAACGTACTGATATCTGTGACAACGAATTTATAAAAAAGAAGCGACATTAAACTTTACTCCATAGATATCGAAGTTTTGTTGTGTTTTTCAATTATTATTCATCCATCACTTGAATGACAGCCACGAATTGCACAAGTTTTTGGCGCCATTACTAATAAATGTAATTGTAAATGTAAAAATAATCAAAAAGCTTACAACAAAGAAAATTCTTTGGTAAACAATAAAATCACATGTCATTGACAGATAACGGGCTTAAAATGGCAACTGTCAGACATGCGCACTCAGAAAATGAATTGTGAAATAGATTCGCTTCTTCTTGGGATGGTGTATTCTTATTCTACAATTAGAAAGACCTCAGCTAGCAGGGCCACTCGGCCAGTATATGCAAATATTCAGAACGTGGCACAAAAAATTATTACCTCAACATCGCAATCACACTAATTAATTATTTAAAACATTAAGAACTAAACAAAACAGCGAATTATTAGATTGTAAATGATTTTCAGAAGACAAAAACACTCCCTAGTCAGGTTGCTCTATGATGTCACTGTCACTGCTACTGTCACTGTCAATACAATTATGTTTGTAGTATCGGTTGTTATGGGCAACGAGCGTTTTGCAACTTTTTACGCTCGGCGAGCGTAAAGTAACTCTCCTCAAGAAACGTCAACTTTTCGTTGTAAATAACAAGCGAAAAAGCCTACTTTTCAATGTGATTGTAGAAAAAACAAATTAAACTCAGTTATTTAACATTATCCTTCCTCTGAATAATTACAAACTAAAATTGTATAATAACATAATATCATAAAACCATTATATAGAGTTGTTACTTGTCTAGCCCAGTCCTGACATAAATATTGTTGGTTAATAATTCAGAAAATTATATCCGCTTTATTACCAGCTTGATTGTTTGAAATCAAATAAAACTAGAAAATATTCTGTTTGGTATACATAGACTAATAATTTTTATGAAATAAAAGTAGGTATCATTATTTCAACCATACAAACATCATAAAAACTGTCCTTAATGCTAAAAGAATGTAAATGGTATCACTGATTGTTATAAAAACTTTATTGTAAATTATTTACGCAGTTGTTGAGAAATTAATTAATGAGATTCATATTCGACCAGCGATTTGGGATATGCGTTCAGAGGATTATTCCAACAAAATAAAAAAGAAACGTTCTTGAGAAGAGGTAACCAACGCCTTTGTTGATGAGGGTGCTACAGTGGAGGAGAAAAGACAAATGGGTAATTACATGGAAACTAAATTTATTTATTAATAAAAAATCATCAGTATTTAATTATACAGGGTGTTTCAGTTTGTTCGTTCATAACTTCAGTAAACGATAGAACCTATCAAAATAATAAAAGTATTTTCTATAACATTTTTCTCTAAACGCTTCGTTTTCAAGATACAGGGAGTTAAACTTTTAAAAAAATATTAATATTTATTTATTATCTTCATTATCTTTATTATCTTTATTTATCTTTATTACCCAATTATTTTAAATGCTATTTTGCTAATAAACATGATAATATAATACTTTTTTAAGAATAAATTTTTTCTAGATTTTATTTATTTATCTTACCTTAAAGTTGTTAGAAGCTTTTCTTCTACTGGTATGCTTTCCCTCATGGCAGTATTTCTTTTTGAACACGAATCTTTAATTATTGACAACAATTCTTGGAATGTTTCACTTTACGCTCGCTAACTGGACTTTTTCGCCCGGTCGTGCATAAATATATTATACAGTTTATGCATTGTTTTATCAATCAACAAAAGTTAGGATAGTACAAAAATATTTATGTTGAAAAATATACCAAAATTTAAGGAGAGTATTCGAAAGGAATTTAATAGTACCGATATTGTTTAAAAACTAATCTATACCAACGATGACTATGTAAGAATATTTTCGCAGACATCCGATAACCCTCTTCAAAAATCTCACAAAACTAAAATAAAAAAAAACTAACAGTCACTGTATACGCAACAGAAGTGTCAAAAGTCAAGATTGAATAACTGAATGTTAAAAAGCCAGACCTCCTGGTAATGAATAAATCAGACTCAATTGACAGCTAATAAAGAGGCTGTCAAGACTGTCGATCGACTTCAATGGTAGGCACGATTTTATTTGCTTACCCATTACCCATCAACCGTCGGACACATCCTAGCGGTTCCATGGCTCAAAACAAGTCATTTTCACAGATTGTTTTTAAAAGCTTACTATACAGGGTTATTTTTAAAACTACTGAGATGAAAATAAATATTTTTAGACATCAGTATAGCTTCTTATTATAAAATCAAGACTATTTTAATTTTATAAACTATTTGACATTGAAATCTTTCACTAATCATATACAAACTGGTTCACTACGTGGTGCTTGGGTTAGGTTAAGTTGGGTTTGTGGTGAGTGAGTTTATAAGGCCCTCCTCTGCGACTGACTATTGTGGCTCACACCTATTCAGATTTCACCAAACAAATTCAGCCGATTAGTTTATTTGGTGAATGATATTTCAGGTCCGAGGGTGAGAGAAAGACTCTGCCAAACAAAAGATACCTGATTCGAGCCGCGGCGGGCAGGCACAAATTATATGCTCTCCTGTTATATCATCTTTCAGACAAAGACGGCAAGTCGGATGTTCCAAGTTTTAGCATATGATGATTCAGATGACAGTGGCCTGTTAAAGGGCCTGTTGGACAACCTAGGTCACGCCTGCTATAGTCTAAGATTTGTTCGGAAACATTCTTCGAGCCTTAAGCCTTTGAATGAACAAATCCTAATACATTATGCAAGATGTCTAAAGCTCTTCTTGCTGTCCAGGTATTTAGTGTTTGCTTCGCAAAGCTTATTGAGATGCCAAATGTAGGTTTTGGTTCGAATGAAACACGTGCAACTCCCTCCCTTGCAATAGAATCTGCCTTCTCGTTTCCTTCCATGCCAGAATGGCCAGGGGTACAGACCAGCAATACTTCATTGAGTTCTCCTATTGAGGAGAATCTTTTTTGGCAGTCTAAAACCAATTTCGACGTTACATGGGGAGAGCTAAGTGCTTTCAAGGCCGCTTGGCTGTCCGAGAAAATTGTTATTGTTCTATGTATGAGATTGGCACGTGGTGCTCAGAGTATATCATTGAATTGAAATTCACCAGTCTGCTTTATGGAATATGAAAAAAAAGTCTGTACACTTCTTATATACAATTTGAAATCTTTCCAGCATAAATATATTTTCAAATTATAGAAAGAGAATTATATTAAGCCCTGTATAATACAAATGAAAAAAAAAATCAGATGTTTATGATAACAAAACCCATAAAAAATTTCGAGTAATCTCAACTTGAGATATTCGATTTATATAAAACTGGATACGACTTGACCCTTAATATTATTGTTTGACCTTAAAAGTCCGGCTCCGTTAGGATATTTAAAAAAATTACCGAATTGACTTTTACAACCAGCAATCAATTATTCTCCTTATTCGAAGTGTCAAATAAAAACCTTCACTTATTTTGGCATCATGTTTAGTTGTTTGTGATGTAAATAACTCGGTGTCGCTCATTCCACCTTCGGGTAAATCGAATACATTTAATATCTTTATATTCGCCTTCTCCTAATAACTATAATTCATCTACTGGTTAAGCGACATCCTATTTGTTGACTTGAAACAAGCTTTCAGTAGCTTAATTATAGAAGCAAACTTAGTGGAGAAGTTCAAGTGATGAATTTTCAGCAAATCTAATCGGAGGAAGTGATGACAACACCTGAAGGTTGTACAAATACCTTTAACATCAAATCTGGAGTGAGGCAATGAGATTTATTATCCACAACTATATTCAATATATGTCTGGAAAAAGTAATGCACGAACGGGTATACATAAATATGAACAAATTATTGCATATAACGATGACGTAGCTATGGTTGCAAGAGATACAGAAGAGTATGGCAGAAGCAGTTATTAAAATCTATGAAGGAGCAGTGAAAAGGGGCCTGCAAATAAATGAAAGCAAAACGGCTCAAAGTATATCGTAACAAGCAGCAACTTTGAAAAAACTTCACATTTTATTTAAGTTCTTCCCGGCGTAATGTTTCTATCACTCGATTTCCAACGCTACTCATAATATAATCAGGTGTCTTCCAGAAACCGTTTTTCGGTATGTCTCTTTAAGCCAACGACAGGTGAACCTTTTTTTTGGGGAGGAAGGAGGAAAATACTTTATGTACACCCTTCGCTTGGTGGTCCATAGCGTCAGGGTAGTGTGGGAGTCTCCAGCAAGCTGGCATACCCACTAGAAACCTCCTTGTCCAGTCACTACATCAGGAATCGTCGAAAGAACATAACATCCAATACGGACGGCGACGTGCTTCGCAATCTTTACCTCTCAAGACATTTGTTGCTCTTTGATTCTTACATTCTGTCCCGTCTTTTTTCCTTTTTTCTGGAATTCTCTCTCTTCCAGTTCCTACTGCCTCATCACACTTCGTATGTAGCTTCCTGTTTTTCTCCATGCATCCTCAGAGCTAAGCATGAAATTTAGGACCCCTTTTGGAGTTGCTCTAAAACCTATGTCTGCCTCATAGTGCGATCTCTCTGTCTCCCATCTTTGGCAGTTCGTCAGGGTATATTTGACGTCATCTATCTGCCGGCAATAGATGCAGAGATTGTCCACGGCTTTATCAATTCTATCAGTATAGGTCCTGAAGGAGCCGTGTCCGGTCATAAACTGGGTGATATCATAATTCATCTGCCTGAGCCCGCATTCCATCTAGGCTTCTAGGTCAGGCATTAGCTGTTTCGTCCATTGGACTTGCCACTCCTCCATTGTTTTCCTCCTTTCCTCTTCTCTTTATATCCGTCACTTCCTCCAACTCTTCTAGCATTCCCCTTTCCTTCGCCAAAAGGTCTATTGGTGGCACCCCTGCTACCACGCAAATGGCCGCGGCCGAGACAGTTCGATATGCCGATGTTACCCTGAGAAGCATCTTCCTCTGAGAGGATTTGACTATGGATTTATTTTTTCCCATAACCTCTTTCCAGACAGGCGCCTTTTCTACGTGCCGGGTCCTCTTATATTCGGAAGATTGGATAAGGCTGTGGTTTGCTGTCTGCTTTCTCGCAGGACCTACGAATATGTTCGTTGAATATACGTTTATCACCCAACCATACTCCAAGATACTTCACATATTTTGTTGGGATTATCCGGGTTCCGCACAGTTCGAAGTGTACGCCTTCCCTTTTCCTCGGACCCTTTATAATAATGGCCTCTGTTTTGGTAGGCGCTACCTCCAATCCGTTCCGACTCATCCATCCTCCTATCTGAGCGAGAGCTTTGTCTGCTTTTCTCATGAGGGTCTCTTTTTTTCCTAGCTCAGACAATCAGTGAGCCTACTATTCATTGTTTATGTACGGCAATGAGAGAACTGGATACCAGCTAAACTTGAAAAATATGTGCATGTTACATCCTAAGAACACATCACATCCTTTTTTCACCATTATATCAGCTGAATCACACTCAGCATATTGTTAAATCGTATAAAGTTTGATTAAAAAAATTCGGTTGCTATCCAAACAAAACTGTTGCATACCTTTATATCAACTTTTACAGGAAGTTTGCCGGGCAATCCCAAAAAATTAACTTTTGTTAACAACTGTAGCATAAAATAAAATTTTTAAACACTGCAACATATCACCATTGTATTAAATTAAATGTATCCAGCCATGATAAAATGGTTGGATATTAATTTGACGTGTTGTATATCAGTATATATTCCATATACAATTACAACAAAGACCAGCCAGCATTTACAATAGCGCTAATGTGCAGCACGGTTTAAGCTAAAAAACATGAGCGCATCCAAATCAATTCTTTTAAGGAGATAAATTAAAACTTATTCTAACCACCCTGTATGATGATAGCGAGAAGAACAATCTGTTAATAGAACCCTAACCTTAGGACACAATCACTGTAAGTATTATTCTCCCAAAAATTACACAAGATGTGGTAAAGGAGATAATTAACCAAGTTCTCGGCGTCTGGAGATTCCAAATCCTGGAATTTCACTCGTCCGGAATCCTACTTAATACTCCCCAGGTGAGAGTAAGACGTGACCGGCAATTCCCGAAAGTATACCTAGTATCACTTAGTTTGTTTCTAGGAAAAGGGCATAAATGACTTTCTGTGTCTAATAACGAAATTAAATCTAGACATAAAGGAGGTCGTGAAAGGTAGATATAAGGTCCTAAGAAATTAGTTAGTTATAATGTTTAATGTTCCCTATGCTGAGAAGTTTGTTAATGCTTATACCTTCAAGTTTTATAAGAAAAATTCTTCAAATCTATTTAATTACAGAATAATAATTGGCTTACTTCATACACACAATCTACTTAAATCGCATCTCCTTTTTTTTCAAATATCTCTAAGCAATTCGTGATTTATATTATCCTTCCACGAATATCGTTACCGAATATCCTTTGTAAGTTCATTCAGTTTCTCAAAGAAGTCGATATAAAACGCTGTCGTAATAACAACAGATCGTCTCCACTTGAAAATTCTCGACTCCCTATAATTTAGCAATTAGAAAAAAGACAAACAATGCTTCATCGGTTGGTGGAGCTGTTTTACTATTATGAGAATATTTGTTTTAAGCACGGTATTTACCGTGGCCCTCGCAGCTAAATTATGTGGTATATAGCGAGCTCATAAAATAGTTATCACGTATATGGATAATAGTATATGGGCTCAGACAACCTGTATTATAAATAACAAATTATATAAGCTGACCAATGTAACGAGGGTTTTCTTCCATGAAGCTGGGAAGAAACAGCAGATAGCTAGGAATTGATTGCTCAATTACAGTTTCCTGTAACAATTGTCACATTTAAGTAAAGCGTGTTATCAATAGGTGTCCCTATTGAGACAAATGTCGCTACCATCTTTTTGGGAACACTTCGATTGATATCATCAACGAAGTGAAATAATTTTTTCAAATTAAACTCACAGCAATTTCCTCATCTCTTTAATCATTCACTTACACAATTAGTTACGAGGTACTCTGGTACACAGACGGCTCAAAAACACCCTTAGGCTCTGGTGCAGGTGTATACAGGTGCACACCTAGGACAGAAATTTCAACCTCTCTAGGTTCCTATGCAACCGTTTTTCAGGCGATAATTTACGCCATTGTTTCATGTGTGGAGAAAGTCTCATACATAGAACAATAAAAATTTTCTCGAACAGCCAAGCGGCTTTGAAAGCACTTAGCTCTCACCGTGTAACGTCAAAATTGGTTTTATACTACCAAAAAATACTCTCCTCAATAAGAGAACTCAATAAAGTATTGCTGGTCTGGATCCCTGGCCATTCTGACATGGAAGGAAACGAGAAAGCAGACTCTCTTGCAAGGGAGGAAGCTGCACGTGTTTATATCGGACCAGCATCGCAATAACTTTTGCCAAAAAAACACCAAATATTTGGACAGCAAGGAGAGCTTTAGACTTCTGGTATAATGTACCAGGATTGGTTCATTCAAAGTCTTTTATACATCCTTCGAAGAATGTCTATAAACAAATGTTAGAGGCATAACCTACGTTGTCTAACAGGCCACTGTCATCTGAATCAGCATATGCTAAAACTTGGACTGTCGGAAGATCCGACTTGCCGTCTTTGTCTGGAAGATGATAAAACAGCAGAGCATATAATTTGTGCCTGCCCCGCCGCGGCTCGAATCAGTTATCTGATATTTGGCAGGGTCTTTATCTCGCCCTCGGACCTGAAATATCATTCACCAAATAAACTAATCGGTTTTGTTAAGAAGCTGAATTTGTTTGGTGAACTCTGAATAGGTGTGAGCCACAATAGACCCTTGCCAGTCGCAGTGGAGAGCCTTATAGACCCACTCACCACAAACCTTACCTAGTTAGGAGGAAAGAGATCGATGTCCAAAAGAAGCAGTGTTATCTCCGCTACTTGGCAAACCATTAATGGACCAGAGTTAGTTATTTTTGTGTGTCCTAGTCACTTTAACATTCAATTGAAGTTTCATTGTATAGTGACCACATTGATGTTAAAACCACATTTCATATTTTTTGGTGAAGCCCACGGAGTATAAAGAAGTCAGTTCTTATAGAGGGCAGGCAGATAGTAATTATGTGTGTAGTTGAAAGCACTAAGTAGGTACTAGAGTTTCACGACTGCTGATGCCAGCTGAAATGGAATGGATATACTGATTGTACCTGATTACCGCTATTAATAAGCAGGTATTGAAGAAGTACTAAAAGACAGAGCAGACGATATCTACAGCAACTGATGGATCCGATATAAATTTAATTACACTAGTTGTCTTTGTAATGTAAGTAGTTGGTTTTTTGCTAATCAAATATTTATGTTGTACTTGACAATTCGGTGGCACTCTACAGGCTGTTTAGATCTGATTAATTGATAGAACCGTTTTTATTTATATTGGTATAATAGTACTTTATTCAGTACCGGATAAAGTATATTTAAAAATTATTTATTCACAAAATGCTTGTTAATCAAATACTAAATGTGTGTGAAGGAAAAGGATATATCCATAGTTCCGGATCGGCAACAACAGGTTTGTTCCAACTGGCATGTATGAACCGTTCTGGAATCAGCATCAATATTTTTGGAAGTAATTGAACAAGTGCATCAAAATAACCGATAATTTTGCATGACAGGGTGTTGTCTAATAACTGCATGAGTTCATTTTCATATTTCCTACCGAAGGTGGAGGGGGGTCTTTTAACAAAATATGAAAATGACCGAGTGTAGTTTTTCCAAGACAACACGCTCGAATGCAAAATTATCTGGTTATTTTGATGCACGAGTGTAATTTGGGGGGAATATTTCCCGAATACAAATTTTGGTTTAAATATTAAATTCCTATTTCTTTTTTTGATACAAAATATCCATTTTAAAACCGGGGCTGGTAAATTGCGCACAACGGTCAGTTTGTAGCCAGGTAGACCCAAAATGTTCCTTTTTCATAGGTAAATTGCGCACAAGTGACCCTAAAGAGGGTCTAGGTAAATAACATACAACTTTCTACCGATTCCACGAATTTTGAAAGACACCAGAGATTCAAAGGATTATTAATGACTTTACGATAACAATTTGAGGCGTAGGTACATAGATCAGTTTAGGTTTTGCATTTACACTTCGATCAACTGGTTTGGGCCTGGGTTTTCTTGTTTTTTGTTTGTTTTATATGTCTTATTTTCTGATATTTTTATGGACTAAAGATTTGACCGCTGTGCGCAATTTACCTATACAGAGACTTAATCCCCTGGCTGCAACTACCTGACGAACCCTTCCCAAATTTGGGAAACTTCTTGACCACTGTGCGCAATTTACCTACGCCCTTTGAAACATGCTGTTAGGTACAAACAAGATAAAAAGACCCAAAAATACCATTTTATCATAACTATTTGATTTGTGTTGTTTCATCCAATGTATATTTTTTTTCAGCACAAAAGCTCATAAACTTTCGCCACACGTATTGTCTGTTGTGTTTGGTGTTCTTTGGTTCGCTTTCCTCACTGTATTTTCTATAATTCCCAATGAATCACATCCGAAACGAGACATTTTTAAAAATATTTTTTGACATCACCTGTCAAACTGATTTTATTTTTACTTATCATGGATTCACAATGGAATAACCGTGGATACGTAAACAATGCAATTATCGCAGTGCTCTTTCGGTTTCTACAGTGCAGTTACCGCTCTAATAAATCGATAATTGCACTCATCTCATGAGATTTTTTACACATGAGGGAAATACTCGACGATATGAGCATGTCAGCTCAGCCAATTTTAGTGCCAAACAAGAAATCTAATGAATGCACAAGTCAAAGTAATTATTTTAAACTCGTAGCAGTACACCCTGTATGTCGAAAACAAAAAAATATCAGATAAAACAAAGTAAATGAAAAAACGTCTACTTTATTCAATTATTAGAGAAGAGCTTGATTTTGTTCATTTTTTAATCCTGAGATTTCCGTTATGATTGTCTGCGTTTTTGACGGTATTATTTACCAGTTTGAATTGGAAGTGCCAATTATGATAATTTGGACAATTCTCACTCAAGATAATGAAGGGTCGCTTCGAGTATTATACAAGATGTCCCAAATATGATTGAAAGATGTTATTTGTAAATATACAGTTCACTATTTACTTTGAAAAGACATCATTGTCCAATATACCGCACATACACTGTGGGCCGAAATAAAGGAGTATATATTTTTTAATTGGAAATATTTTTTATGTTTCCTGGGCGATTTATTTTCTTTTTGCAGAGCTAATAACCTAACATGTCTTCGACATGACTGTAAATTTGAAAGCAAAAATAATATACAGGGTCGATTTTATAAAAAAAATTATAAAACAGTGCATTTGAGCTCGTTGCAAATGAAAATTGTCTTAGCTAAAATTGTACTAATTTGCTTTTTCGGTAGATAAACTATCTACAACACTTCAGTGAAAAGGAAATTTTCCGAAATTACCGGAATGGCGAAATACCATTTTCTTATTAAATAACCTTTAACGAATAACACAAAATATCATGAATGTGGCCACCTAACAGCTTAGAATTAAATCCGGTTGATTATTCAATTTTGGGAATTTCCAAACAAAATTTGTATGGTGGACAACAATTTGAAACAATCGCGCAGCTCAAAGAAAAATTGCAGTTTGTTTGGAACAATTTTGAACAGGATGCAATAAATGACGCAGACGACTTCAAGAAGTGGTAAACAATAATGATGGCCACATTCATATTTTACTCTGAGTTTTAAAGTTACTAAACTGTTTTCATAAATGTGTTATTTGTTAAAATGTTATTTAATTTTAATTTCGGAAAATTTCCTTTCTACTGAAGTGTTCTGGATAGTTTATCTACCGAAAATGCATATTAGTACAATTTTAGCTAAGACAGTTTTCATTTGCAACGAGCTCAAATGCACTTTTATATAATTTTTCTTATAAGTCCGACCCTGTACATTATTTTTGCTTCCCAATTTACGGTCATGTTGAGAACATGCTAGGTTATTAGCCCTGCAAAAATAAAATAAATCACCCGTGAAACAAAACAAAAATTTTCAATTAAAAAATGTACTTCTTTATTTCGGCCAACAGTGTAGAGCTCTAAAGGTGAGAATTTCGTAATGTTTATAAACTTTATGATGTTAAATAATTCTCTTAATGCTCCTTTATGTTTTTTTGGATTTAAAGATGGAAACTTATTTTTAACGAGTTTTTTAATTCACTTTCGAAACTATTTTCTTCAAAGTGTAATTAATCGCTGCAAAACAACCATGAATTTATAGTAACATCCAAATCCTTTTAAAACGTTTTAAACTTTTTGATTTTAAGTATGGTCTAGTGATTAAGTAAAACTGCAAAAAGTGGTCAGACGTTTTACGTCAATTCACGCTAGAGTTGCAGTTTCATAAACAACTTCAGAATTCAAGATGACTTAACTTAATCCTTTTAGATATAAAGCTTTAAGCATACCGGCAGTCATTGGCTTATATAGTTTAAGCTAGTGTGATAATGCCCAACTGGATTTCTGAGATTTCAAGAAATATCCTTCAACATGTATCAACTATTTTAGGAAGTACACGTTTTGGAATTCATTAGTCCGTAGGCTGAAGTCCTTTATAATTCTCTAACTTTAACTTCCCGTGTTTTATATTTTATTAAAAGTGCTCATCAATAAAATCAAAATAGCTTCTTCCTTTCACATACTCTACCAGTCGTAAGCTCAGTTTATGACAAAAACCCAACGCATATTTCACTCAGAAAAAAATGTCATTTATACATTTTAACCATCAATAGGGAATAGAAGTATTTCAACAATTTGCTGCTGGAGCGAAGGAATAGCGTGCAATAGATACGGAGAATGTTTTTATAGTAAATATGGTGTCCAAAAATAGATCATCATGTGACAAGGTCTTTGCTTTACACGCGTTGAAACTTATTTATTCATGTGTATTGGATCTTGTGTCTACTTTTATAGGCTTTTCTGTTACTGGAACTATTTTTTCAAGACTTTAACCCAGCCCTGGAACATCCCATCTACAATTTGACACTGAACAAGTTTATACAGGGTGGTCCGTAAGTAATTGTACATAGAAGTACAGTACAATCTTCACTCCAAAATATTGCGATTTACCAACTAACCTCAATAAAATGTTGATATTAAGAGAGATACAGGGTGTTCCACATGAAATTTTAATTCTCGTTTTTCACTATAGCTTTAACGATTTTTGACGTATATGCACAAAAATTTGAGGTTGGGGGTTTCTTGATATGAGAAATCATAATTTTGTACTTATTTCGATGGATTTTGTAGAGGGCGCCATAAATGCCACGTATGCGGAATAAATGTACGCAGAACTTTTTTGCCTTTCACATTAGCGCTACTTTTGTGAAAAATAATTGGAGCCACATCATTACAACAAATAAAAGGTATACTTCTTAGTATCCCCAAATCTCAACTGTTTTTGAGACAATCAAATTTTAGTGATTAACTGCAGGATTATTATTTAATGAAATTACGTTCGAAAAATGTAGTGCGTACGATAATTATTTTTTTTTTGTATTAAGATGAACAGTATTAGGGTATAATAGCAGTTAACATGAAAAATATGAGATAAAATATAAGATTTGGGGATACTAACAAATGTACCTTTTATTTGTTGTAGTGGCTTTAACTATTTTTTTACGAAAGTAGTGCTGAGATAAAAGCCAAAAAAGTTTTGCGCACATTTATGCCGCATACATGGTCTATGTGGCGCCCTCTACAAAATACATCGAAATAGATTTTTTTTTCCAAGGTGCCGTCCCTTCGCCGGTACCACCTCAACCTCCTGGGCTTATTGTGGATACTCCTAGTGTTCTGACTACAACCTATTCAGCCAATCCGTTCCCTGTATTAGCTCATACAGGTTCTTTGCTGGTTGGTTGTTAAAGTCTTCTGGAGTCATTTAGGTTCTGCCATACAGTTTCTGCCTGCTGTGGTCCAACGACTCACAGTTGCATAGTATATGCAGAGCTGTTTCGGTATCCTTTTTGCATCTTCTGCATGTAAGGTCTCCGTTATACAGCCCTATTTTGTATAGGTGCTCCTTTGTGGGAAAGTGTCCCGTAAGTATCCCCGTTATGGTGCGAAGTTTGTTCCTGCTCATTGAGAGCAGTTCTTTCGCTACTTTTTCTGATGGTTCTTTTATGAATTTCCTCCCATGTATTTGCCTAGTCGTATTCTTCCAGTGTTTATTGTGTTGTTCTTTCAACCACCCATTCAACCATGACCTCGTTAAGCATCTGGGGATGCCCACAGCAGGTTCGGGTCCGTTCATCAGAGTTGACGATCCTACTCTCGCGAGTTCGTCAGCTTTTTCATTACCTGCGATTCCTTTATGATCTTGGACCCACTCCAGTGTTACACTGTTCCGAGTCGCCAGTCTTCTAAGTTCTTCGCCGCATTCCCATACTAGCCGAGATGTCACCTTATAGCTCTAAAGTGCTTTAAGGGCGGCTTGACTGTCACTGTAGATCCTGATCTGCCTGTTGTTGTAGGCTCTCATATTATTAGCCCTTGCACATGCAAGTATTGCGTAGACCTCTGCTTGAAATACAGAAGCGTATTTTCCTAGCGAGACGATTCCTTCATATTTGCTCGTCTTGCTGTATATGCTCGCTCCGGTGTCGAGTTCATTTTTTGATCCGCCTGTATACCAGATCAGTTCATTCGCTCTACTAAGTGGTGGTGCGTTCTCTTCCTCAAGCTCCTTTCGATCTTTGATGACAATCTCGAAGTTCTTGCGAAAGATATATTTGGTGGTCATGTGGTCTGTTGGCATTTTGAAAATGTCATCATCCACATGCCTTATCTCAGTGTGTCCTCACCCATGTGCCACGTCATTTTCTGATGCTTTTTCCAGTCGGGTTAGTGCTGCCCTTGCTTCGCACATTATGACACAAAGTAGCGGAGGAAGGTCTAGCATTGTCTCCAGTGCCGCTGTAGGAGTAGTCCTCATTGCCCCTGTAATGCCAAAGCATGCAAGTCTTTGGACCTTGCTTAGTTTTAGCATAGCAGAGAATTGTCTGATTTTTGGCCACCATACCAGAGATGCATATGTGATCCTGGGAATGACAACCATTTTGTACAGCCAGTGTACCATGCTGGGTCTAAGTCCCCATTTAGTGCCGTGAGTGCGTCTGGCAACCATGAAGGTCACCTCTGCTTTCTTGATCACGTGCTGGAGGTGTCGGTTCCAAGTTAAGCCTGGGTCTAGGATAACCCCAAGATATTTTACTTCATCCGACAACCGTATTGGTTCACCTTGAAGCGTCAGAGAGCCAAGTCCTTCCCTTTTCCTTCTTCGGGTGAACGCAATTATCTGTGTTTTCTAAGGACTAATACGTAGCCCTTCTTTTAAAGTCCAGCCTGTTACTACATTTAAAGCCATCTGGAGTCTGTCTCTGGTTGTACTGTTGTATTTACCTTCGGATAGAATTACCAGGTCGTCTGCATATCCTATGGTGTTAAATCCTTCTCTGTGTAGGGCTCTGATGAGCACGTCCATGACCAGGTTCCACAGCAGCGGGGATAGTACTCCCCCCTGCGGACAACCCCTGGTTGCACGTACGGTCATTGTCTCCCCCATCAGAGTTGATTCTATGAGCCTGCTTCTGAGCATGCAGTCTATCCACCTGCAGCTCGTGGCATCGATCCCAGAATTCCCCGTCGCCTTAGCTATAGATTCATAGGAGGTGTTGTCAAAAGCTCGTTCTATATCAAGAAAGGCATCGAAATAGATACAAAATTATGATTTCTCATATCAAAAAACTCCCAACCAACCAAGTTTTTGTGCATATACATCAAAAAGCGTTAAAGTTATTGTGAAAAACGAACATTAAAATTTCATGTTTAACACCCTGTATATCTCTTAATATCGACATTTTATTAAGGCTAGTTGATTTCAATCGCAATATTTTGAAGTGAAGATTGTACTGTACTTCTATGTACCTACATTTACTTAAGGACCACCCTGTATAATAGCAACATATCTATTATAAGAAACTTTTTTGATAAATTCTTATAATACATTTCATATTTAACGACTGAAAGGTCACTACAACAGTAATCTATCGAAACAGCAAATATCTATTTCAAAAGGATGAAAGCTTCAACCGATTAAATTATTCAAGTGGTTGGAATCCAACCTAAATTTATTACACAAACCACGTGCTCGAGAATCACTTCCATGTGCCACGATATTTGCCAACTCTTAACGAAAACCAGATACAAAGACACAAAAATACATCTGTAATCATTTGCAGGAGAGACGGATAAATCTATAATATACCGACTGCTTCAACTAAGTGGCGTTTCACTGGAAAAAATTGAATCGCTCTGAATTATTTATAGAAAACCCATGATTTCATATGTATTCATTGATTCCGAAGCCTTTACTACATGAATAAAATTTGTTAAAGTTAAGTTAAAGAATTTATGGAATAAAATTCCCTCCTACATTTCTTATGTCTCTTCAAAAGACGTTTTCCATTTTAACTGTTGTTATTCCAGATATCGTTTTGTCCGCTTCCATCTCTTTCAACAATCACCTTTGCTTCTCATACATTTGTAGCTAATCTAATCTTCTCCATGTCTACTCCAACCAAAATTGAAGAGACCGCAAAGTAACCATTGCTATATCTACTAGAATTTTCAGTTGAGTCTTGCGACGGCTTCTGCAGATATTGCCACGATAGGGACCATGCGAGACATACGCTATTCGTATGTGAACGGTTCACGTGTGAGGGGAGAGCTGAATGAAGGTAATTTTACTGATTTACTGTTAGAAAGCGAAGAGAAGTGGCAGCTAGTGAAGGACATAGTGGAGAAGATTATGAAAATCAAAGATGCTGACGAAAAGGAAGAAAGGCAAATAGCGTAAACAGTACTTACCACACCCAGAACTAGATGAAGTAATGCTGAGCAGGCGGTTCCATCTAGGGAAGGGTCAGTAGTACATGTTGGCATAGAATGTATTGTAACACAAGACGCAGGACAGCAAATTGGAAATGGGTTTTCAGTGGGTAAACAGAAAGATCTGGAGTCCCACACTTGGTCATGCCGATTTGAACAACAAGGTCTTGCCAGTAACGTATTTTCCCCAACCAAAAAAATAATAATTTGAGTCATGCGTATTTGGTCGGTCTTGGTCTCGCTAGTCTAAGACCAAGACCAGCTTTGCCCGTCACTAACCCTTTCCGTTGTTTAAATGTTTCCATATTGGTGGACGCTGGAAGAGATCTAACCTATCTAATAGACATCTGTCAAAAATCGTTCACCAAATCCATAAATCTAAATATGTGGTCGTGTCCACTTTTTCCAGCCTGGAACTCTCTTTTCTACTTCATCCTGTATTTCATATGCATTTTTAATTGCTTAACAATATTTTTTTGTACACCAAACAAACAAATTATCTGCATTTAAATTGTTGGACAGTGTAAAATTTGAATCCATTATTTTATACCAATATTTTTTTTCTAAAGTCAAATCTAATAAAGTGGTGAGCAAAGTGATTAACTTCGTATACCCTATCCTAGGGGTGCGTTATATCAATACACTCAGATGTCAATGATTCATGCCTTCTGGCCAGCTCAATTTTATCAAAGGGACGAAATGTCAAATTTAACGTTATACAGAGTACATGTTTAGACAAACAGAACCCTACAAAGGGATACAATTGCTGTAATTACGTATTTTTGTTGTTTATATGGATGAAACTTTATATCAAAGGATTTAAAATTAAGTTTTTTTGTTCATTTCACGTAATTACATTTATTTGGCTATTTGGAATATTTTACAGGATGTAAGTATGCGTAAAATTCTGTATCTAGACAGTTGCTGTTGATATTCCAGATTTTGGACCTGTAATCCCTTTCATATTCCATCGTTCGCTTCTGACCGTAGGTATCTTCATCGATTGGATCTTATCTTATTACTGCCACAATTGTACAAGGTCCGGTGACTTCTTAACGACGCAAGTTATTCCTTCTTATCCTTTCAAATATTATAGAGGACTAGAAACCTCTTTCCATTCCATTCCGAGAAAACAAGCTCAGTCCTACTCTCAAAACCATCACCAGACTTGGGAAGAATGCCATTCAATGGTACACAGACGGCTCAAAGAACAGCAGGGAACAAACACTCTGAAAGCTTGGGAAAAACCCCAACAATCTTTCAAACGCCATAAGAAAGTGCGCCCAGTTCAATATTGATAAAGGATACAGGAAGACAAAGGATTATCATAATGTCGGTTAGTCAAGCAGCCATTAAAGCACTGAGCTCTTGTGTAAACAGTTCCAAAATGGTGTGCGAATGCCTAGACAAACTCAATGAACTAGACGGGAACAATATAGTCACCTTACTATGGATTCTAGGACACACTGGAATAGAAGGAAATAGTTAAATAGCAGATGAACTAGCCTGAACCCTTTTGCTAAATCAGTCCTAATGTAATATTGGAAGAAATAGGTGAAGCCGAGAAAAAGAGAAGATCCGACCATTGGAAAGATCTAATAGGGCTTATACAATCAAAGACTCTTTTGGGTGACTACAACCTGTTGAGATCAAATGAATGCATAAGTCAAAGTAAAACTGCGTTAAGAGTTTCAACAGGGATTCAACAGATTTTGTGGAATGGAAGAAGAAACCTCCATCCACATAGTTTCCAACTGCACAGCACTTCAGAATCCTAGAGCACAGCACCTGGGAGATTACTGGATAGAAGAGGAACATTTACCTAAGTTGAAGCCTGCAGACATCCGAAAATTCCTCCGGGAAATAGGACTAAAGGAGCTACTAGTTTCTGAGACTCTCCTCAGAAACTAAGTAGAAGTAAGGGGGCACAATAGATCTTTTAGGTCTCAGTGAATGTCACCCCAAAATACATACACATACATACATACATACTCCCAAAACACTCCTTCAATAGTGACAATCTATAGGTATAACAATTTTTGTGATGCTCTGGTATATTATGAAGGAGAATAATATCGGTGATGGCTCTATTTTCCTAATTTTATAAATCATTAATTAAAGTGAAAGGTCCTAATTACATATCAAACCCATTAATAAACTTAAACAAGTTTAATTAACTCAAAAGCTATGTTTATGCTTTGATTCGTAAGTAATCGATTTGTCTGATTTACCCTGAATTAAATCGAAGCATTCAGGTATAAAATATTAGCTGTTTATCAAACGATAGAAAGACAGTTAGTAGTGGGTCCTCATCTACAAAAAACCCTTTCAACACAATAGAAAGGAATAATTAATGATCCTGTGTAGTGTGTAAAGTGTTCTCAAAAGATATTTTTAGAGTTTTGGAGATGACTTGAGACGAGATAACGGTGATGATCACCAAAAGGTAGATTTCAAGCAGTGCTGTGGTAAAATATTTGCTTAAAGGGGTGAGAAAAATTGTTAATTCATTACAGAATATTTTTAATGTTGTTTCGAATCTTATTTTCTGGATTTCTCTTCTTCCTTCTGTCTGTTATGTTCTATGCTGGCTCCATCTACAGTGTGACCCATTTTTTTGGAAGCACCCCTGTAAAATCCGCATATCTCAACCGATTTGGATTGAACTTTTTTTGTTAGATTTAGTATTGAAAACCGTATTTTGACACAAATTCTCATAGCTTAATTATTATTTTCAAGGCACTCCATGGTAATTTTTATTTGCCAAAAAAGACAAAAGAACATCAGGCATTTTTTTTCTCAAATATAATTTATTATACCACTGGTTTCAGAATCATCACAAATGTGAACTACCAAAATTTTATAACAAAATTTCTAGTAACGACAAAGTAATTACAACATGAATTTGGAAAAAGTGGTATTTTCATTAATTTTTTACGTAGAAAGGGAGAAAGAAATTTATTGATCTTTACAAAAAGGTATACAATATTATGCCAGTTATTTCTATAAATAAACAAATACAACATGTTTAGACATGTCATTACACACTAAAAGTTTAAAATAAATTTACATAAATCCAACATGATTCACTATAAATTTTAATTTTTTGAGTGTATAGTTTTTCCATAATACTGGAAGAGTGTTAGGTATCTTATAGTAATAGAATTCTGTTTGCCTAGCAGTACCCTCCTGATTAATTTTTGTTAGTCTCATCAGGTTTTTGTATTTTGTATAATAGTTGTGTATCATTGATCCAGTGCTATACTTAATATGTTTATTTTTATGCACAAAAATGATAGCTTCCAAAATGTATAAACAAGGTATTGTGAGAATTCCTAATTTGATGAAAAATAGGCCTTGCATGATCTCTAACATTAGCTTTGACCATATCCCTTACTATTTTTTTTGCACAATAAAGACATCATTTGATGAAGTTGACGATCCCCATAGTAGTACCCCATATTGTAAATGACACTGAACTAGAGCATAATATGCAATTCTAAGAGCTTCATTAGGCTTCTCATCTTTTTCAAAGCAAAACGCCCTCTTGACAGCTTATTACAAAGTTTGTCAGTATGAGTTCTCCAATTTAGGGTATTATCGATGTGATAACCTAATACTTACCTAATACTCTTAGTCTGTTCTCCTTCTAGAATTTCCGTTCTTTTAGTAAAATTGATTTCTTTGGTTTTTGCTTCATTTAGACACAGAACATTTGCATTGAAATATTGATCACTTTTTTCCTGTATCTCAGCTGACATTCCTTTCAGCATATTTGGGTATTTGCTGCTTACCACATATGTTGCATCATCTGCATATATAAAAGTATCTGCTATGTCAATGTAAGAAGGTAAATGTATGTATAAAATAAACAGCAGAGGTTACAAAACAGATCCATGTGGAACCCCATGTCTAACCTCCATTACATCAGACTTCACATTGTTATGAATAATATATAGTCTTCTATTACTTAAAAATGATTCCACCAAATTTAGTACAGATTCTCTTATTCCATACTTTTCCAACTTTTTGAGTAATATGTAGACAAATTTTTGAAATGGCAACAGGGTAAACAAAAACTAGGACTCAAACATATTGCACAGTAAAAATTCGAAGCCGATAACTTATCCCGTTCTGAAGTTATAGCTTCTGAAAGTAATGTAAAATTGTGCTTAATAATTTGGATTGTTGGCAAAGCAGTCTATGACAATACGGTCATTAAAATTTCTTGCTTGCAATTTTTTTTAAATACGTTTGGTCACTGCTCCGGTCTCAATAAATCCTTTTTTTAATTTTGTGCACTACAAAGCAGCAAATACGGCGATCTGGATGTCTCCGATTAACTATTTCTATTACTTCTCGTTCACTTCTATCATTGTAACCACAAAAAAGTACAATTTCAACTTTGTCTTGAATAGTTGAATAGTTAAATAGTTTTAGTACTTACTATTTCATACAAATGTAACTAACTGTCTGACATAAATAAAATTTCAAAATAAACGCCTACTTGCCTCTCGTTGATTTCATTTTGTTAATAAATGAAATTATTGAGAACAATTTTACATTACTTTCAGAAGCTATTACTCCAGAACGGGTTGAGTTATCGGCTTCGAATTTTTACTGTGCAATATGTTCGAGTCCTTGTTTTTGTTTACCGTATTGCTATTTTCAAAATTTGTCTACATTCTATGTAAAATATTACCGAAAATACCACTTTTTCCAAATGCATGTTGTAATAACTTTGTTGTTAATAAAAATTTTTTATAAAATTTTGATAGTTCACATTTGTGATGATTCTGAATCCAGTGGTATGGTCATATTAGAGAAAAAAAAATGCCTAATGTACTTTTGTCTTTTTTGGCAAAGAAAAATTAACATATAGGGCCTTGAAAATAAGATTTAAGCTATTAAAATTTGTGCGAAAATACTGTTTTTGATACTGAATCTAAGAAAAAAAATTAAAACAAAATCGGTTAAGAAATGCGGATTTTACGGGGGTGCGTCCAAACAAAATGGGTCACACTGTATAATCTCGTCACACTTACTCCTGCTAAAATCACGAACGGAAAATGCAAAAGGTCATATTTTCTATTTCCTCGTGCTATTCATGCTTCAAAATGTATACAGTTTCTAGCAGTATATCTTAAAATGTAACTTTCCTGAGGAATAAAAATACTTTGAACAATGGCCAAACTATTAATTGAAAATGCAACTTTAAAACACAAAACTCAAAGTTTGCCTCACTAATTTTCCGCTCCGACATCATATTATTTTACCACGGAACGTGTGTTCTTTTGGAAAACTTTATGAATTACAAACTGCAAACAAGATTTTCGTAAATTAGTCGTTGTAGATTGCATCCGGGTCAGTTCTGATGCCGTTCTTCTTGTTTTTCATGCTGAAACGTGCACTTTACTTGAAAAACTTTTAATTAATGCTCTTAAAGGTTTGATTGATCTTCATAAAAGTCCTTGCTAATAGTAGAAATATGGATAAGGCGCTGAACTTTGTTAAATGTTCTTTTGGTTGGGATATTACAAGATAACCCAAAAGGTACGTACCTACCAAAAATCATTATTTTTGAACCTTCATATCCCGATATGAATTTCTGTCTCATGTACTAATCTTTCTACAATACAGTGGAACAAAAATTGATTGATTGTATAGCCGACTCAAAGTAATATATCCCCGCATATGTAAATATTTAATCTTTCAAAAATCTAGACCCAACTCATAAGCTCTCGCCACTGAAGACCTCTAACCAACAAAATCTAACATGTCTAAGCCGATTTGTACAGTTTTTATCGCGTATCATCAATAAGTCGCCAAGCCTTTAAAATCACTACAAACGACCATTTGTCTTTCTAACGCGATACAATCGGGTACATCTTGGAGAAATAAAAAAATGTTTGGATTGGTTTTCTTTGTTTTATACCTCAACCATTGGCGGAGATTTGGTTGTACCTGTTTTTGAATCTTCGATAAAATGGAAAATAAATTTGATGAGTTTGTATGTATGTATATACAGTGTGTAAAAGCCAAATGGAATAAATTCATTATTTCGGTT
>CAJUYI010002244.1:0-34441 GCA_910591695.1 Galerucella pusilla
TTTTTATTAGACCTAATAGCCTGGATACCGCCTCCTTTGCGTAGCTCTCTGACCTCGGTTTTTCTTCTCCGAATAAGTGAAACCGCACCCTTACTAGGCCTTCGCACTCACAGAGTATGTGCTCCGCAGTTTCTTCTTCTTCCTGGCAGAACCTGCATAGGGCATATGTTTCCTCAGCCTACAATGTCCGGTCAGCATTCCCACCATCATTCTCGTCGTTTCCCGACTTTGACTCAGTAGGTCGTGTGACAGTTTTGTCGAAGGGTTTTTAAGGAATAATTTTGCGTGTCTTTGTTCTGGGGTTTCATACCACCAGCGCAACGCCTGGTTGTTTATCCATTTGTGGATGCTCTCTTTACTTAGGCATTTTGCAATTCCACAGGAAGGTTCTGGCCCTATCATGACCTCCGTTGCTCCCTGCTTGGCTAATTCGTCAGCCTTTTCATTGCCTCTTATTTCTTGGTGGCCTGGTACCCATGCTAGGGTCACTCTATTACGACTACCTAGTCTGTTTAGCGCCTTCCGACACTCCCACACCAGATTTGATGTTATCTTACATGAGCGTATCGCCTTAAGTGCTGCTTGGCAGTCGGAGTAGATGACGATTCTTTGGTTATCGACCTCCTGTCTCATCAACTCTTCTGCACAGCATTTCACCGCCAGTACCTCTGCCTGAAAGACAGTTTAGCATGTTTCCCTAGGCTTGGAGAGATCGTGATCTTCTCGTGTACCCCATATATTCCAGCTCCTACTCCGGAGTCTGTTTTTGAGCCATCAGTGTACCAGTTGAGATTCGCTGTTATAGGAGGCCCTGCTTCCCAGTCCTTTCTCTCTGGAATGTAAACTGTATAGTCGTTTTCAAAGCTATATTGTGGGGTAATCTAATCTATTGGCATTCCCAGTATTGGATCTGCCTTTATTTCTTCATATAGCTCTTTGTAGACCTTACCGTGTGCTTGGCTTATCGGAGAAGGTCCCTGTAATAATCTGTGACTAACAGATCTTGCATTTCCTTGTATGAGGATATGTAGTGGTGGTAGGTTTACTATACATTTAGGTGATGTTAGTATTATCTAACTGGTTAGCTCGATATGTGACTCTGTTTGTCGCTGGCTTTTCAGAGATATTCCAATTTGAATCTCTGTTGGAATGTGAACGATTTAGTTTCGGACGGATTGATTGTAGGTCATTTTCTGCTCAAGCAAATGTATAAATCTACTTAGCAAGGAGCCATTATGAAGGGGAGGAGAAGATGTGGGGAGAAATGGAACGAAGCCATAACATCGGCGCAGTAATTTTTTATTTTTTTGTATATGAAATGTGGATAGTTTTTTGTTAATATTCCACCAGAAATGTACCTGAAAAAAAATATAAAAATCAATTGCAGATCATATTATTATCTAACCGGAGTCTTGGTAATATTACTTACCATTGTTTAATGGGATTTTCATGAGGCCAAGGTTTTACTGATCAAGTAGATAGGGGTCTTGTAGTTCAGAGATAGTTACTTTTTTGAACAAAATTGGAATTACATTTTTCCAAGAATGGTTCATTTTCAATAACGTGCTGAATATTACATTGAAAATCCAAATTCCTTTGAAATTTCCACATCTTTTTCCTTGTTACCTTAGTGAAGATTGGTCGGCTAAATTGAGTTTTCAGGAAAAATACTTCAAAAATGTGCCATATTTCCACCCCAGCTCTAATAGGTCTAGGGGAAAACATGCACCTATTACTGAAAGTGGTGCATCTACACTGAGTGGATCATGGATTATTTCAACTTTGTCAAACAATGTAACGTTTTCAATGAACGTTTTATGTGAAAAAAAGCAATTCAAAGTTCATTGGGTGATGTTACCAAAGAAGGAGTTGCTTCTACTTTGACAAACATTTCTTCCAATCACAGCTATTATTTTAAATAAATGATTCCTAGACCTACTAGTTCACAAAACATCATTTGAATATTATAAGTTAAGAATTATTGTTGGTATGTATTTTTCATAGTTTCTTCCGATAAGCTGACGCAAATCCACTGTTTTAACTGGCCTATACATTATTTTTAGGAAAAAAATAAATGGAAGGCCGAAGACAATTTTCTTATTTACCAATAAATCTTATTTAGGAGCCTTCAGGGGGATATTTTGACTTAACCCTGCTATATTTCACGAATCAGTTTCCCCTTTGTAGGATCAATCCTGATATTCGTACATAAATTTTAATTTTGGTTTTCAAATGGCCATATCGGATATTCAGACGTGACAGGAGCTATAAACAAATGCGTGAATTTTTTCCATAAGATAGCTTATAAAAATAAAAAAAGTAGCCTTGCATGGCAATACAAAAATATTTGACAATATTCATGTGTTGTGTGTCGTCTTGTTGTACATTACTTAAGTTCATGCAAGGCTATGGAAAAAATATTTTGAATACGATACGTTATTCACTAGTTACACGATAATCTTACAAGCATAGTTAGAACTGATAATAAGTCATAGTTTGGAGCGTTTTTAAACTAAAAATTTTGAAACGGTCTTTGCAGATGTTTTAATTTGAAATTCGATAGGAACAATATTGAATTTGGGAAGATAATGCGATAGTACAATAGTTTATAGATTGGAAAGTACTGAATTTGCATGAGCATTAAATGTTGGCGTGAATTAGAACTCCATGATTAGCTCATACAGTGTGATGAGCCAAGCTTAATTCAATAATCAGCCCACTGTAATGAACAGGTTTAATAAGAATTATAAATTGACATTCTTGAGACATTTCGAGCCCACGTTACTGACTACCGTGACCGCTCTATTTTTAATCTCTGGACAATGGAAAATACACTAAGCTTGTTCTGGTACGGTGTTAAGCTACCTGCCAGACACAGAAATAGAGAAAAATAGATTTTTTCCCAAATCTGTTCTACAATCTGATCATAAAATATGGCTGGCAGCCATTTTTATTTGCCCACCCGGTACGTCCCATCAACATCTTCACACTTAATAGTAGAAACGGAAGAAAAATAAATAAATTTGGAACTTTGATATTCATTGCTGGTATTTATCGTTGCACTAGCTGTCATGAATATTTAAAAAAGCTAGAAACCTCAACATTCCGTGTTTCTAAATTTTTGAGTTGTGTGTCTTCGTTTATACTGGAATAGGGTAACTTAATACCTTGCGAAATACTAATGAACAGGTCCATGGAGAAATATTAATTTTGAATCGCATGCTTTACCACCATTTTATAATAAACTGATTGACTCGATAGAGGCTGCTTTGTATTTCCTCATAATATTATAAAAATTTTGTATTATATTCTCATTTTGGTTGAAAAATAATATCTCATTTTCATTTATTTCAGGTGGAAAAATCAGATAGTACCTACTGTTAATTTTTTCTTAGAATGAATAACAAAACAAAATTCCTATGCTAAACGCTATCAATTCGGACCATCCGCTTAGGAGTTGTGAAGTCGATTGCAGCGTCGCCTTGCGGAACTAATTGTAAATATGAACCATCCAGTTTCTCACTCAAAGTATTCCCTCAAAATCGATGCTGGAATGCTGGAATGCTGGAAGGATTACTAAACTTCATCCTCAGGAAGAAAAGTAGCATTCTGCTCCCTTGTTATACAAATAGCTATTTCCTTCCTATTTATTTTATACAAACCCACTCCTGGAAAAAACTAATACAAAAAAAAAGATTCATCCAATTTAGTGCAGTCGATCAAAAGTTATGCGATTTGGAGACTCATTTTTGATTTCATAGATAGATAGCCTTCGAATTCCCGAAACTATACTGTACTAATCCAATGCAAACACATTTTTTTTGGATTGAACGTTGTTTCAACTCCACAGAAGGGTGTATATATTGTATGAGTAATTATCATTTTATCACGTGAGTATTGCTCAGTTATAATTTGCATGACAATTTTAGCTTAGGATTGATATTTTTTCACTACTACTGCTCCCATACAAATCTTGTTTGGTCGGAAAAAAAATTAAGAATTATTACTATTAATTTAAGTGTTATTCAATCATCGCATTGAGCACACAAAACTATCGAAGATGGAGATAGTTCACACCTGTTTGGTGCGCGAAAATGTCAGGTTTTATATAAATTTTCAAAGCGAATGGCCTACTTACCGCTATCATACATTTTCATCATGTTTTATTCTGTTTATTTTTGTGTATATACTCTTGACTTTATTTCTGTATTTTAAATATTAATGGAAAACACAATAAGTTGTTATTTATTCAGTATTCTGCTCTTAAATCCTAACAAGATTTGCAACTACTAAAAAACATTAGCAGCCTATTTTGAGGACATTTTCATGATAATTTCCGGAAGCCAAACTCGCCTAGCATTCTTTTGGGAATATCAAAACAAAACTAGCAATAAATCAAGCTTAACGAAATTTATTTCTCCAACCAGCTGCTTTTGTAAACTCTCTTCACCAAAATTCTTTGTTTTCAAACTTTTCGAATACACTATATAACCCATTACTACTTATATAGTTGCAATGGTGTAGTCATCCCGAATGGATTCGAATCGATTATGTCCGTCTAGGCTAGCTACAATTGGTAGAAATGTTATTCGACTATCTTCGTGGATCTAGAAGACATTAGACTTTATCGCACTAATGCATCACCCTGTATAATGGAATGAGGGTGCACTGCAATGAAGTAAGCATGTAAAAATGACAATAAGCAGTAACCTCAATATTATTTCCCTTATTTATAACATCGAATAATTACAATGCGTTTATATCACAATTACTGCTTGAGTTTTTGAAAGTTTGCAAAATTTTGACCAGCACAGATAACATTTTTGTTCTTCGAACGACATTTTTTATTCACTTATCACAATTTTTCAAAATTCCTGGTATTCCACCAATATTTTCTGCACTATATAATGCTCCCCTACTTCATTATTCCCTTAATACTCGCTAAACCGACTTTACTACTTAAAAAAAAAGTGAAGTAATAATGTACTGCTTCAGAATATTTTTGATTTTTCATCCAATATTTATTTATTTATCTGTCAGAAATATCAAAAATGAAAATTATCAGCTGATGTCAATATTAAAAAGTGTTGTGTGAAACTAGGCTGAATCTGACCAATCAGAAGTCTACAGAATTGCCAAATTAAATTCAAATCACTCCTCCTGGTTTTCAAATGAGGTATAGATATTCATAAGTACACAAAAATTAATGCGAATTCAAGTGCCAGAAGTGAGTTTAACATAAAAGAAAATTAAACCCAATGAGGTTCCCTTTTTCAAGAGGGGGTGGCCAAAGTATTACAAGGAAACTTGTCAACTGAATCTCGAAAAAAGTAATGGTTCCTGAGTTCATCAACCATATTTTACAATGTTAGCTCCAATTATTATGTACCTATATAGCTCTGAAAGTTCGGGTTACGTAGTTGCATCACAATTAATTAAATTACGTTTGGCTTTTTCGAAACAAAAAAAAATTATAATAATTTGACATTCACAAACCGTCACTTCAAGCACTAGTGTTCAAGGTACGAACATTCATGTCTCGTTTTTTTTTTGTTTCTTAAATGTCACATAACTCATACGTTTGGATTGTGAACAACAGGCACTTAAACTGGATTTTTGTACTATTATCCATGGTATCTACCTACTTCCATTCCAGAAGCTTCGTGTCTTCTATATAGGCCACCAGTTCAACTGGAGGGATCTTCAGTAGTTGTGATAGTTGTATTATTTTCACTCCAAAATGCTTCTCTGCTTTCTCTTACCCAGTTTCAACAGCCTTGACGAGAATTTCTTGTCTACCTTATTCAGTAAACTCTGAGTATAAAGGCGACATTGTGTCAGCCTTAATTTGAGTTAGTGCTCCTTAACTAGCTAGTTCCCGACTTCCTCTATTATGTAATCCTTTGTGACTCCACAAAACGGTTTCGGACCTGTGAAGATTCCCTTAGAACCTTCTTCAGTTAACTGGTCTGACATTCCATTCCCTGCAATTCCTCCATGTGCAGCACCCATATTAGAGTGCCAGCATGTTAAGGGACTCTTCACAAATTCTTACTAATTTAGACCTAGTTGTTGAATTGCCGATAGCTTCAAGCAGAGCCTGGCTCCTAGTACAGATTTCAATTTTTTGTCTGGTATCTTCTCTTCCGATGTTTTCATGAATGCAGTCTATAGCGGCAATTGTCTTTGCTTGAAACACAGTTGTGTATCAACCAAGGTTAAGGAACAAGGAATAGTTTTTTCTAAGGTCCACTTTTACCAGCCCCAGTGCCATGGTTTGCTTTGGATCCTTCGGTGAACCAGATGATATCTCCTGAATCACCTGGACGCATCACCTGTTTCCTGGATGGGGTGATGATTTTCTCTTGGTCAGTGGGTATGTTCTCCGGTGTCATTCTATCAAAACTCATGTGAAATATGTGTGGATCTAGTATTGTCCCAGTTATTTTTTCAGTGTGTCCTCCTCGAACATTGTTCGGGAACCAGCCTAGGAATTGCTATCACCGCCTCCACCCTTTCAAAAAGTTCCAAAGGAGGAAGTCCAACAGAAGCTTCTATTGATGCCGTCCCTGTACTGTTCATTGCCCTAGTGATGCCCAGGAGGGCTTATCTTTGGATTGCAGTTAATATGTTCACTGCTGAAGACACTTCTGTCCTCCTCCACCAGACTATTGTTCCATAGGTTATCGTTGGTCTTATCACAACTGTGTAAAGCCAAGGAACCAGTGTAAAAAACATCTCCAGTCGCTTGTTTCACTCAGAAAACTCATGACTAAAGTAATGTTTTTGGTACTTGGTACTTGATATACTATTACATTCTGGAAAACCAAGGCGAAGACTTCTATATTGTTTTCAGTTCAATGAAAATAACATTTTATATTTTGCTTTTTGATTTACATTACTTCAAAAATGGACAGCTTTCTACAGCTATATAAAATTTAAATTCCAATGAACAATAAAAAATAGTTATTTTCCTAACAAGTGCGGAAAGTGCTACTTTCCCGCACGCGACTGCAGTTGCCCGAACGACGCGGAGCGGAGTTCGGGCAAGTGGTCAAGGGCGGGAAAGGCACTTCACACATGAGTTAGGAACATTATTTTTTCTACGACCGTATATACAAAAAAGTTTACCAACCCATTTTTCAAAAGTTATTTATTTCAACATACAATATACAAAACTTTAACCAAAAACTATTAGTATTATAAATTATTATTTTAAATATTAATATTAGAAACACAATTTAATACATTCTGTAAATTACTTAAAATTGCCGATCCAGTGGAGTTATTTGGTGTTAACTGGTAAGTAGATGACGTTGATAAGAATGGCATCGGTTGCAGGTCAAATAAAGATGACGGCAACGGTTTTAAGTCATTTGTAGATGAAAGAATGTTATTTGATGGATTTGTCTTATATTAAACCAGGGTGGTTTGATAGTTGTTGATCCATGAGACTACTTTAGAGAAAGTATAGAGTTATATCAAAATATCATCAATATTTTATATTTTAAAAAAATCTAAAATGCAACAAAAAGCTAGAAAAGATGAAGATTTTATTTGATGGACTATTTATTCACCTGTTGTAACAGTAGTTATAACTTCCGAGGTAAAAAACTATCTAATAAGGTCAAAATTTGAATAATTTTACTTTCCCGAACTAGTGCAGGAAAGTGACACTTTCAAAGCTAAAATGCGTGCGGGAAAGTGGGTTAAAACGCACGGTCGTAGAAAAAGAGAATATTTGTCAGAAAAAAAGAGTACTCCCGAAAGGACCTGAGTTAATTTCCTCCCTAAATCTGCAGCACCAGAATAAAACAAGAACCAGTACTATGTCTTACTAGCTTGCAACTTTAACTACACTATGAGAAAATATATAACCTGACACATATAAAGATTTATAAAAAACTAAATATTTTCTCGGTTAGGAAATAACCATAATTAAGAAATAATCGATACAATTATACTTGTTTCACTTGCCTGAAAAATTATTAAACCAGAGTACATATCGATTTTCAATCGAAATTTCATAGTTCATACGCAAACGTAATTATTTTCCCATTTATTTTATCAACCCCTATATCACCCTTCTGGCGACTCGGTGCATGCACAATATTTGTTCGAAATGATACTGCCATTCTGGCATATTCTTCTAATTGAGGGGGAGAATTTAATGTCATTAAAGATAAAAGTGTTCATTTTGGAGTTTATCATGTTATGCCAAATTGGTTTATATCATAACGTTGTGAATATTCGAAATTTGGGGTGGAAATAACTTTAATTGAGAAGTCGTTTGCTGGAACATCTTTAGACATTTGCGTTTTCGGTACACGGTATGAAACGGAAAAAAATTAATTAAATTGTGTCATGTTCAGCACGATATTGGAAATTGATTGTATCTACATTTCTTGTCACGTGTTTCAAAAGCTGTGGCAGAATTTCAGTTCCAAATTTTGATAATTTTATATTTTCTTTCTCCGTCACTAATGGTCGGTGATGTGATTCACGCCGAATTATAATCGATTGGAGTATACCACAAGTCCTTTTTTCTTTCTCTATTATTCACATATTACATACAAAGTGGCTCATTAGTGTGTGGAAGTGCAATAACTTGCTTAGGATAAACAATACAAAGGAAATAAATGTTTTGAATAAAAGTTGTTTTATTTGCACCGACACACATTTCTAAAATATTTTTGAGATATATCGGGTGTTCAGCATGAGAGAGACAGCATGAAGTTCACATTTATTCAATAGTACACCCTGTATTGTTGTTATCATCGAATAAAGCGCTACATTCTGCCTATATTTTATCTTCCAATAAATAAATCCAAGTTGGAGTTGGAGCGGAAAATATGAAGATTTATCGGAAGTGTCTATAGTTTTTTCCAATATGTGAGAAGCTCACCTGACCTGAGACAAGGTTGTATTTATTTTGTTAGCGGATAATAAATTATCACCTGAAAACTCTATAATACTTTTGGGTCATTCTTTTATTTTTTTCATGAGGCTTAGTGCGGTTCTGCACGGTAAATCCGAAGAGTTCTATGGTTTTATTCCATTTCAAACCTAATTCAAGTCAAGTCAGTCTAGTGGAACAGCATCGTTTTTTAAAATAGTTGTCTAACATCGTACATTTCTATTGGCGCTCATACCAAACATGCTATCTATAAATCAACAAACTATAAACGCAGTATTTCGACCCCTGTATATACCATACTGGAAAAAAAAATCAATGCAACAAGCTACTAACAGTAAGTACACAAGTGGTGGTAATCTTTTGATAATTTTAACTAGATGCACGAATCTTTATTGTTATAGAAATCTCACGGGGGGACAAAGTCCACGAGTGGGATTTATTAATAGCAATGAAAATGTCCAATCCAGATACCAATTTTTGCCATACCATGGAAAATTATTGTTAAATTAAAACTGGAACAATAATGAATCATCCTATGTAAAGATTCCTATGTGAAGTAATTCATTTAACTCTAAAATCCTTTTGTTTGAGATCAAACAATGCTAGTTTGAATAATCTCATTTTTACATACAATTACAGGAAGTAGTGGATGATATAAGAGAGCAAAACGAAAACATAATCACTATGGGGGATTGGAACGCAAGAGTTGGTGAGGATTACAATAGAGGAATGGTTAAGAAAGCGAAAAGGAATTCCTGGAAAGGATTTGCAAGAGAGATGTCAAAGATACATGCATCAGATAGTAGAAAATTTTGGGCAGCAATAAAAAGATCACGAGGAAGTGAAGGAAAAGATATAAGAGCAATAAAAAATGAAAATAACGAATTTGAGACCGAAATAAATCAAATATTAAAGACTTGGAAAGAACACTGGAAAAACATTTGGTGACAGTTTGAAGGAGAAAACATCAAATATAGTTGAAGAGGAAGGGAACGAACATAAATACCATACACTCCAAAGAGAAGATATGGAAGAGGCTATAAAGAAACTTAAAATAGGAAAAGCCAGTGGGGAGGATGAAGTAGCGCCAGAAATGATAAAATGGTTAGGAGAAAAAGGAAAAAATGGCTGCTTCTTATATGCAGGGAAGCATGGGACACTCAGAAAATCCCCAAAGAATTATATACCAATATGTTTAGCCCAAACCAGCTTTAAAATATATAGGAGAATATTAGAGATCCGATTAAGAAGTCATATAGAAGCGACATTAGAAAAGGAATAAGCAGCTTTCAGACCAGGAAGGCAAGCAAATGATAATACAGTGATGGGCAAGTGTGTGGAACCAAGTAAATATCTCTGGAATTATTAGAGATATCTAAATGAAATTTGGAAGGTGGATACAACAGTAGATTGCCTATTTGTTTTCATAATTTTTAACAGTTTGAAACTTCCGGTTTTACCGGAAGTAATGTCGATTTTAAAATTTTTCATTTCAATACCTACCGAGATATTAACAGAAAAGTAACTAAGGAAAGGAAAATTTACAAATCGACATGCCTATTGTCAAGAAGTAAACGGTGCTCAGTTTGAACATCTAATACATTGATTTCAGTTTTGGAAATCACTCAGTTTCAGTTAATAATTATGATTATTTCTTCAATGGATATTAGATTTCTCCTTTCCTTAGTTACTTTTCTGCTAATATCTCGGTAGGTATTCAAATAAAAAATATCGAACCCGGTATTTTTGTATTCGTAATGAAATGTTTCATCACGAACTGAAATAATATACAGGGTGTTCCATTCCAAATTTTAAAATCGACATTACTTCCGGTAAACCCGGAAGTTCAAAATTGTTAAAAAATATGAAAACGAATAGGCAATCTACTGTAGTATACACCTTCCAAATTTCATTCCGATATCTCTAAAAATTCCAGAGATATTTACTTGGTTCCACACATTTGCCCATCACTGTATATACATTTTAAGGATAATACAATTGAAGCGGAAGAAGAAATGTATTTAGCATTTATAGACTTGAAGGTAGACTTGATGCAGTAGGAAGAGAAAAAATTTGGGAGGTATTGGAAGACTTAGAAGTTCCGAAAGCTCTAATTAATATAATTGAAATCACATACGAGACTGTCAAATTAAGAGTGCATATAGAAGGTCAAAGATCGGAATAGTTTTCAATGAAAAAAGGTATAAAGCAAGGTGATAGATTAGGCCTACAGTTGTTTGTTATTATTATGGACAAAATACAGAAGGAAATTAAAAGACAAAGAAGAAATCTGGACACGATAATAGGGTACAGGAACATGGTACCGGTCAGACTAAGTAATCTACTATACGCAGACGATATCGTACTCATATCAAAATCGAGAAATAAAATGCAGAAACTAATTAACTTACTGGCAAGAGCAATAGAAAAGATGAAAATAACAATGAATACAGAGAAAACCAAAGTAATGATAGTAGATGGAAAACAGGCGAGTGATTACGAGGAATTGAAATGTAATCACAAAACATTAGAAAGAGTAACAACCTATAACTACCTAGGATTGGAAAGAACAAAGGAAAGTCATTAGGAGAGATGAAGGCATTAGCCAGGGATAAAAAAGAATGAAAAACATGGGTTCAGAAAGAACTCCAATCCGACGCCTGAGAAGGCATAAGGATAAAAGAAAGAAATAATATGTTCTTTGCCTGAGCAAAGCAGAGCCAATACAATTTGTTATACTAGTCAAATTCTTAAGTTTAATAAGTACCCATAATTAATTATGTTCTGAATTCAGGTTAACAAACCTGTGAAAGTCAAGCTTCAGGACAATCATTGACACAAACTGAGGTACTTGTGAAGCTCGATTCAACTATATAATATGTATGATGGAATATCAAACCAGTATTAATTACTGATAACTCATATTGATATATCGCATTGGCTTAGTTCTCGGTTATCAAGGTATTCAATTAAATGTATTTATCAGCGGAAGTATATTAGAGCTAGGAACTGTATACAATCTACAGGAAATGTGCATTTGGGAAATGTATGAAGTAATTTGTCAAAGGTTCCTTAACATATGGATTTTCCAGGTAATCTTTTGAGTTTTCTATGTATATTCTGAAATTGCTAAATTAATAGTAATAGGACTGGAAATATTATATCATGAAATTAGTGTTAAGTGAAGAAATAACAAAGCCCTCTGAAAGCCTCCGTGACTTAGTCACAAATGGAGTGAGACGCATTGAAATGTCTGTTCAAAATATCGAAAATGTTTCTTATTGGTGCTACTCTTTAGTTCCTACTCTTTTTGTCGTCAAGAAGGATGTATCTCAGCAAAAATGCTAAGCGTTGGAGAGTCTTCATCAATCTGTGTGTTTCTGATGCCATTGCCACAAAAAGTACACACATTTTTGGTTCTTTGTCTAGTATTTCATTTTCATCTATCTGTTTTTTACCTATTTCACGTGATAATTAATTCGCTTGAGTCAAAATAATTTGGTTAGTACTATCTACTATTAAATTGAGAATTTCATCAGTTATTATACATTTCTAGCAATCTGAAGTATTGGTTTTGCCTTTTAAGGTTCGTGTATTTCCAATCAGATTAGTAGTTTCATTATGAGTCCGTGTCCCATCTGTTTGGAAGGTTTACGCTTTTGCTATTGAATGTTCACACCCTTACCGAGAAAAAATGACAACCCAGCTGTGGATCTTTTTTAACTTTCATGCATCCTCTTCCGAGGTCTCTTTATACCTGAAAGCTTCCTGAATATCATTCACCTTCATTTCATTTCCTTTCACAAATTCATCCTCGCTATCGTCTGATTGCTATTTATTAATGACTTTATCCATAAATCCCTGCAAACGAACCTGCTCTTCCTCATTAGAGTATATTTCTGGAGAAAAAATAACAATGTGCTGGAAATCTATACTCTGATCGAGCAAGGTGGCTGAGTATTCTTGATATTTCCTGTTTCAGTTCTGCATAAACTGCTACTATTACTACTATTCATTTGAATTCCGTTGATTTCGATTTCAATTCCACAGCTGTAGCAATTTAAAACTGTTAGTGATGGACAAAACTTCATTTCCACTGATTTCTAATTCAAAAACAGACCATTTTATTACTATGGAGCTTCCGGTACCTACTGGTACGTGGTTCAAATTCAAGCAGCCATTTTTGTTTTTGAGTTAACTGTATAAACCCTCACTTCGTGGAATCTACTCATCATATGGTTTTAAATGAAACTAACTGTTTCTAAATGACTCCACAATATATTTGTAAAAATGTGTAAATTGCAAGTAAATTGACAATTGTTAGTTTCATTTAAAGCCATATTTTTGTTTTTGTTTAATTTCACCAATTGAGTTAAAGAAGATCTGAAAAAGCAGCAGGAATCTCGTGTATTCAATTAAGTTTTCAATATTTAAGATTTCTTTCATGCACTATTGCAAAAAATAGCTACTATTTGCATCGTGGAAAAATCTATTGAATAGAACAATAAATGTGAATACGGAAAAGTGGAAGTGGAACAACAAATTTAATTCAATTCAGTTTTATTGATATAAGATGAACAATAAAAAACCTTCCTAATAAAATGAGTTATAATCCCCAATATTTCGACAGCCATTGATTATTAGTTCTATTCTAAATTATTTCACCAAATTTGATAGACAGTTAATTTCTGTGAACCACTTTTCAACCTGGAATAATTCCATTCGCTAAGCAAATTAATCAATTTCTACGACAAAAGTAATCAGTCGAATTGCTTCAATACAAAATATACAAAGAAAGTGAACTGAACGAATAATCAATTATCCACCTACATATCTAACAGTGAAATTAATCGAAGTCGTTGCTATCATATTACCTTAGAAATCAAACCGTCTGAATCTGAAAAGGTTTTCTGACGGAAGACAAGCACAATTCTAAGCTCACGATGACAATCCGACAAATGATGCCAAATACATCAGAAAGTTAATAATGGGAAACATTTTTAGGAGGCTAGGACGTAATCTACCCTCATGTAGAAACGCAATCGACAATGATGCATTTGCCGAAATAAGAGAGACATTATTTTTTCATGGAAAGGTTATTTTAGTCTTGTCAATCTTTTGAATAAATACGTTTCCAAATTATTTTAAAACGATTTCTTCACATGGGTGAATACTATTGTATTGTTAACAGGGGTTTGAAAAAAAGTATTTCAGGAGAAATTAATACAGAGTGTTCCATTTATTTTAATAACAAATGAATAAAAAAAGGGTTATAAAGATACTAGGGAAAAGTGAAAAAGAATATAATATACAACATTGAATAGATGATGCTTTCACTTGATAAAGATCCATATAAGCAATGAAATGAATTATTATAATTTAAATTGATGCTTATTTTAAACTTGTGTTGCGTCTCGCTAATACAGTAGCTTCATCAAGGTACAGGGAGGAGATGATAAAATTTGTACAGTATGTATGCATGTATTTTGAGGTCACATTCACTGATACCTAAAATATCCATTGTGCCCCCTCACTTCTACTTAGTTTCTGAGAAGATTCTCAAAAACTATTAGCTCCTTTAGTTTTATTTCCCGGAGGAATTTCAGGAAATCTGCAGGCTTCAAATTTGGACAATATTCCTCTTCGATCCAGTTAGCTCCCATGTGCTGTGCCCTAGGATTCTGAAGTGTTGTGCAGCTAGAAAGTATGTGGATGAAAGTCTCTTCTTCCATGTCACAAAATTCACATTTTGAGCTTTCTCAGGTATAAGTGTCAAAGTGGCTGAAGAAGCTACTTTATGCACATCAGAATTATTAGCCGTTCATGTGGCAGTTGAAAGAGTTCGTAAAGTGGGAAACCTTAATTCCTTGATGTCAACTGATTCCAAAAGTGCATTACACAACATTCATTGCCAGAAAATGATTGCATGGTGAAGCTTCATATTCAGAGTTTTGTATCAGAGAACTATTTTGGGAGAAATATAATGGTTATAATATTAAGCTGGGCAGGATTCCTCGAGGCATCAACGGTAATAAAGAAGCAGATTTATTGGCTAAGAATAGTTTGGAAAAAATGAAGGAGAATTTCAATAAAGAACTTATTTTTTATAACGACCTTATCAAATATGTTATTATATTTTTAAACAGGAACCCCTATGCCACGTTTCATAAATACCATGTATAATAAATAATAACATTCGTTAGAAATGTTATCCGATTATTTTTCAAATACGATAAATTCGGATATTGACTTATATTTATCTAAACACCGAATGAAATTACGATTTTTAAAACCGACTTCGAAATGAAAAAATAGCATTCATAATGCGTGAAAGGCCGAACCTATATCACTTTGGTCTGCCGCACAACAATTTACAACCGTTCTAACACAAAAAAATCGTGCCAAATATTCCCTCTCCATTTCTATAAATCTACCCGATCCCCCAATAAACACGACCAATTAGCCTAATACCTTTCCTCTTTTATTTATAATGAAATTACACCAGTGCGACATTTTAGGAATGTAATGACGCAGAAAAAAGGGCCTTCCCATTGAGTTATCACAACGTATAGGAATTAATCCTAGAACGGTTGACGTCGCTAATGGATAATGGCGGCTTGATGTGCGACAAAGCATTCTTGATGCTTGCTTCCTGAAAAATAGCTTTCGTTACACGTTAGGTTAGTCCAGGCAGTGATAACGACAAGCATTGTTTGCAAAAATTCATATAAGGAGGGTATACTTAGGATCGGAAAAGGGGAGAAACATGATTTCTTGATACACATTTACAGAATTTTGAGTAAAAACATTATTCAAAAGGAATGTGGACACCACAAGTGTCAAATGTTTTCCATCACTTATATGATTATGATGACAGTATTTGGCAACGATGCGTGATAGTGGAAAATTATGGAGTTAGTGAAAAGCATGTTTGAATTTTGCGTTAGAAAGTAGACATTTTCTGATTGAAGAGCTATAGGCAACAGCAATATAGGCCATAATGTCCTTATCAATGAGTAATGTGCAGTTTCAACATCAACAAACAGCTGTTTACCTAAAGAAAGAAACATACATGGTTGAACAATATCCCTATTAATTTCAAAATAGGTTTTTTCTCCTTCCTGTATTGTGGAGAGGAACAGAGAGGTTTCTAGATTTATCCTTTTTATAGGACAGGTTAGGCTAGATCTCAGGTTCTCCATATATTGGACAGATGTGGTTTCTTCTTCCCCATGGTGAAAAAACAGCCTAGCTGGTCCGTCACAGTGTGATTGTGTGTTGATGTTTTTTTCTGACAAAGCCTGCCAATCCAAGGTTAACGTGTTTGTTCAGTTTACAGTGTATATCATTATACCACACAACAAAACTTTTTTATGAATTCAAGATATTTTTCGATATCATGGAAATATCCACTCCATTGGTTGGATTATAGGAAGATAAGCACAAGATTTATTGCTACGGCTAGTGCTCCACAGCCGAGGCAAGAAAGCTAGCCAAGGCATTGAATCTTCTTTTCAGCTATGTGTAAACATATAATATTTTCCCAGATAATTGAATGATGCTACTGTTAATTTTGATTACTGATTTTATTCAAATTATTACTTGGAACATACCATAAAAACAAACTTTCTATTTAAGCATCAAGTAATACATCTGTTCACTTTTTAGTATGATCAATGCTCGGAGGTCAAACATTGCGTCAATGCACTTAAATGGTCATCAACTTGAACATTGAATTTTTGTTTCAAGTCTTGTTACTCTTTTTCGAGACTATACAGCTTTCCATTTAATTTTCTGTCAAATTCAATACTTGGTTTTTTCCAATCGGACAGTCAAAACGTCGTGGGAGACCCGATATGTCTTCAAGGTTTGATGCTTCTTCGCTTTTTATAGTTGTATTATTGATGAATGCAAAAATAAACAGGAATGTGCCAGTATGCATTTATTCAACCGAGCGCCAGTTTGCAAGAAATAAATTTCATCATACAATATTGTAAATAGCGAGATGGAAAACAGTCTGGCTCAACTTATGTTATTATCTGGAAAGGAAACGACTAACATTAAAGAATAATAAACATAATATATAATCGAAACTAAAACAATAAATATTTATTTTATGTTTTTGACCAATAAAAATATAAGCTTCATTCGAATGTGAAGATTTGGTATCTACTGAATTAAAGATGCTACTTTATAAAACATATCAGATGGAAAGAAAAGAAATAAAATCAATTATATTACAAGATGATATCAAAATGTGTTTGTATGCTGTTGTAAAAATAAACTCCGAATAAAATGATTTCCCAGATGTCATTGAGTAACAATAACGTATTTTTCTCGTCTATATGAACCCACATTTTTTCAAGTAACTCTTGTCGAAGTTGATAAAATTTCAGGGTAACTGAAAATATTATTCTTTCCCAGACTCGTTTATTCGTTCCTCATACATATTTTCTTTGGTCTTCGATGTGAAAATATTGCTTTCTTCTACAGTGGAAAAGCTGATTGGAGCGATGTTTGAAATTGTTTCACGATTCAACTATAGTTGTGTTTTTGAACCCAATTATCACTTGGGTCATAAAGTATTCTGAACTTAGCATCTTTTAGAGCAGGGTCAATGTGAATTATTTCCAATATACAGGGTGATTCATACGCAATGGGCCAAATTGTAAATCAACGTTCAGAAGGACAAAATAATAATATTTTCATTAACAATAATGGGTTTAAGTCTGCTCCTTACTGAGGTACAGGATGTTAAAGCGAAAAAAATAAAATAGATTTCTGTTAATAGATCAGCTACTTTTCTACATAATGATTTGAAAATTGGGTATGAACTAGTTTTTGTAAGGGTAAACAATAATGTGTGAGGGTATTTGAGTTAACTCGTAGATGTCGCCACATGCGCTATATGAATTAGATAAAATCAGCTACAAATTTTTCATCGGTCATTATTTTACAATTTACTCATTCTATTTGGATAGCCCCATCATTTCTGTAAAAAAAAATTATACTTCTTCGATCTTCAAAATATTAACGATTTTCGAGATATTTGAATTTTACTAATTCACTACACTACATTCCACGGTGGTCGACGTGCAATTAATCTGTTGCTGTCTTCCTTTTATTAACTGGCGTACAATAAATGTGTTTTATTACGTAATTTTTGTATGGTTTTATTTTAATATTATTACCAATTATCAATTACGGTTAGGTGAATGTCAACATTCTATGGCATGCTTGTGTCTTGCTCGAAATAGAGCAAGTGTTTTAAAGACCAGTTATCCACGAATACTTGAAGCTATTTTTTTTATTAGTGCACTTTGGAATTATAAATACTGGTCTATAACTACTACAACAACAAGAAATGGAAATCATAGATGGAAATAAGGAGTAAATGTCGAATGGTTGAATTCGTTATGTGTATGATGTATACCTACCTTGCGTTGTCATGGAAATGAGAAAAGCATAAACTAATTTGTATTTTGTTGGAGGTTCTGTGAATGTCAATAGTATTAATTTCAATACCATTTCCCAAGATTTGAAAAATCGAAATATTAATATTTCGAACAATACCAACGGCACTTTCCATTTTAATTTATAAATTTGACATTGTTAAGTATTGTTCGAATAAAAGTTTTGACGTTACAAACTACTCCTGTTAGATCAATAATAAAAAAATTGTCATTTAGACATGATTTAGATCATAGATTTAGACTTCGTTTCTAGAGTTGTTGATGTTGCCGCAGTAACTTTAAAACACGCGCGTGTTCGATTTAAACACGCTGAGGCGTGCTTTAAATAGGTAAAGTGGTTCACAATAAAAAAAATAGTATACCTAATACGTGCGTGACTCTTCGCACTAGTTAGGTAAACTAATATTTGCTACTTTTCCCACTTTCCACTTCTCCTCACTAATTTTAGTGTGAAATGGATTTGTGAAGTTTTTAGGAATATACTGACATTTAAATATTCAAAATATTGAACTTTAGTAACGCAGTAGCTGGCCCTTCCACCAGTGAGCAGCTGTCGCCAGTGAAGCCTTCCAAAATGACCTCTTATCTCAACGTGAGATACCGTGAGGTTTTATAAATGTCCCCTACTTTTCAACGGAAGATTCTCTGCTAATAAAATTGAAAAAGTAGACTTGTATAAAAACGATAGGTGAAAATGGTCACATCAGCAGGGGTATGAAAAATATTTATTTGGATAAGAATTCAACCTCTCATTTGGGAATATATCATATTGATAAAAAAAATTTATAATCAGACTACTTTTCCGCACTCCAAAGATTTTTTAGCCACTCCGAAAGAGATTGACTCACAGGGAATTTTGCGAGCTTTTGATACAAACTGTCATAAGAGTTTTACGTGGCAAAAAAAAAAACTTTTCACCAACACTCATAACGTAAGACAGCGTAAAGATATGTCAATTTTACTCCTACCCCAATAATCTTACGTGATTTGGGTTTAGTGCTGACAAAGTAATGGAAAACCGAAATCTGACTCCATTGGGATACATGTTGCAATTGATTGATATTAGTATTAATTGATTTGTTTATATGTATTCCATAATAAATGTTTCTTTATGTTAACTATTGGGTTTTCCTCCGCACGCTAATAAAGAAAATATTGTAACTTATACGTGCTATCTAAAATTGCGTGCGGAAAAGTATCACACAAAAGTTTCACACGAGTAATGAACAGTATTTTTCCTACGATCACGTGATAATTACACCAAATAATGTGTAATCAACATCTGACATATTAATACACAAAATGTTACAATCAAAGTCAACATAATTGATTTCTAAATTAACAATAACTCTCAATAGTGACAAAAATTCAAGTAGTTTAACTATATGATATAGGTAGGTTATTACAATTATCAATTGGTTAGATAATCATAGAAATTGAAATTATTATTGTTCATCACACTTCATACAAACTTATCATGAATACCTTTCAAGATGATTACATCTTCCTACTATTAACAGGTGATTTGGATTAGTTGGTATAGTGGACGTAATATTTTCGCGTAACGTATCGAATTACAGTCGAACAAAGAGCCGACAACTTTAAGTTGGCATAATATCTATTACGGCAAATATACAACATCGGACTTCTGACGAAGAGTACGCGGGTTCTATCCTCGACCGCGCCCTAAATTTTTTCAATCAAGAAAATGAGAAAAATTTCACTTTTCAAATAGATCGCTTCAAATGTAGATATTACATAGGTGAATCTAATTAAAAATTACATATTTGACAGCTTGCCAGTGGTTAATCTTAATAAAAATTCAATTGACAGCTTTTTTATCCGTACACGTACGGATAAGTTACTTTTCCGTACGCTTATGAATAAAGGCCACTTTCCATAGAGCTAGACAGTGCGATATATGTCACTTTCCTATGTGATCGTAGGAAAACTACTTTTGACGGTTTTCAAATGTGATGGATACACCTTTAGCGTCCACGATCATGGGTATGTCCTCTGACACCTGATTAATGACCGAGCAAGCACGATTTCTATGGCCTAATCCACTGCCGGAATTTTGTCGAACAGCACCTTATCTGTGAATACTTCAGTAAATGCATAAGTGTCACTATTATTCCACCCGTGTCGAGGCAAAACTTCTGCTTAGAAAATAGTGTCACATTATAAAAATTCTCAAATAATAATTTAGAGTTATTGAACTTTTAATTTTTATTTTTCAACAATTTTCGATGAGCAATATTAATACAAGTGTGTATCCTGAGTAAGAACCTCCAAAATAAAAATTGGATTCAATACTTAATTTGTAACATTAATTTATTTATTCTCAAAATTGTAAGAAAATGCAATTTTTTGACATATATGAGGTAATGAAAAAGTGAATAAACATTTTAAAATATTCTTAAGTTGTGTTACAGTTGTTTTGCGTTTTGGTATATGAAATTTTATGTATTCAATAAATTTGACAGGACTGTACATTTTTATCAAGCGATGTCTAATACCCAAAGTCTGCGAGTTTTATTAAATTTTCCCAATCGATTGAGTTATATGGCGGGAAAAAATTGTGTAAGCTTAAAGCATCGTATTGTCAATATTTACCAATCCAAAAATCAACATCTTTGCCTACTCACTAATGGTGGAAAACGATAACAAAAACACAATTCGCTTTATTAGAGTTTATATTAAGGTAAATATTTGCTCATTTGTTGCCAGCTGCGAGTTGGGAAAGCTATTAAAATCAAATTAAAATGAAGAATTGTAAGAAGTGAAAATAGAGGTGTCATCTTAAAGTGGTATGCTAAATATATAATAAGGTGAAAATGAGAACAAATAATAGAGTTTCTGCGATGCTTTGATGGATCTAGTTATATGAAACATTACGTTTACGTTTACACCGGGAGTACCAAATTTTTAGTCCGAGGTCTAAATGACGTCACGTGTACTTTACTTTCGGTGTAAACACCCAAGGAGTAAAATTTGGTACTCGAATTTGATCCGTCTCAACCAGGGTGGATTAAATTCAACTTTTAACGGTGTAAACACGGCACATCAATATTCGTGGACCAATTCTAAAAGCACAGAGTAAAAATAGGTCGCTGTCACGTAAGATCGGGTCAAAATAACCAAGAAAAGCTGAATAAAATAACTAAATGAAAAAATATAATAAAAATCTACCATAAAATTAACTTAAGATTTAAGGTTATGTCATTTCAATATGAAAATGCCATTATTTTGGTCCCAGACTTTGAACCTGTACTATTTTAATCCAGCAAAACAGTCAGTATAAACACTGATGCTCTAAAATAAATAAGTCCACGATTTGGTCCTCAGCCCAAATTGCTCCACACGGTGTAAACTAACCTATTTTGAAACCAAGGTGGTGTGAGGAAGTGGGATGAAGCAGTTCCATTCAATAGCGAGATGAATAAGTGCTGGTTTGAAAATTTTGATGTCACGCTTTTTTTGAATTTATCACAAAAAGTGAGGAGTGTTTCATATTTTTAAATTCAAGCAAATATCGCAATTTTTGGGGAAATCGTGACACAATTGCGAAAGTTCCCAAAAGTAAGTTGATGAGAAATTTTTTATAAAGCTTCACTTTATCGAATACAACAAAGACAGATTTGAAACTCGTGCCATATGCGCTATAGTGGCGAATGGAGGTCATTGTAAATATAATTTGTCGCTTTTTCAATAGGGAAATTACGTCACAACATACACTTCTTATTTCTAGGAGAAAAAACATTCATTCGTCCAACATATTATGAACCTTTTTGTATTTTATCGTGATTTAGAAAAAATTTAGGGAAGCAATTACACAATTGTGATTTTTTCCAAAATCTTATGGATTCAAAAGCGATTATTTCGCAAGAAAAACAAAAATAACAATTTTCCGTAAGCAATTCACGTGGTTTTGGATCTTACTTTCCATTATATCTATTTTCCTATTCACTGCCAAAAACCAAAAAAACATTTGAATGATTTGCGTTCCAGTGACCTTTATATAGCGAGTGACGAAATTGTTACACAATAAACAGAAAAGTCAAAATAAACGTATTCTCAAATAGCCAAGTTTGTCCCTGTCTATTGCTATCCTATCTGAACATAGCATGGAAAATTCATTTCCTTTTCCGAAAAAGGAAATTTTCTCAATATTAGAACGCTCTCCTTTCTGTATTTATTAGATTTGAGTTCATTGATGCAGTCAAAACAATATTGCACAAAACAGACTCGAAATTATGAAAGTTCCAGCTTCGATTACTCTATAACAGTAAATAACTTCGGAAACTTACTGAACAATATATTTGAGTTTCGGAAATAAAGTTTTCAATATGCACACAGACCGAGATTTTTATCATCTAAAGCAATGTATAGTAACAGGTAATAGGAATAGAATCTGTAATTGCATTCTGCATTATTTACAGTAGCATGTATAAATGAATTTCATAAAAAAGGGATATAATATATGTATAAGTATGGCTCTTTTCAATATCTGAGAGACTGACCTGACCTGAGATGGGATGGGAGAATGACATGCAATAAAGCCATAAATAAAATAAATAAATAAATAAAAAAGAAAGCGACAGGGTAGTATTTATTTTGTTGGAGAATGATGAATTATTACCTGAAGACTTTTGGGTCATTCTTATTATAAATACTTTATTTTCCAACTTTTTCATAAAGTATAGTACGACTCTACATGTTGAATCAGAGGAGTTTTATTGCATCTCAAGCCTAAGTCAAGTCAAGTCAGATTCTTATATCTGAAGAGAACTATACTTAAGTGATGAATCTCCACTTTGAAAAACGCGGTAGAATGATAATTCGGTGTGAAATGTCTCTATTTGCACCCATAGAGAGTAAGTGAACATCTCGTATGGAGACCCCTATGGGAATGTCAAATGGCCATTCAAAAGCTCTCCCTGTGAATATCAACTAATATTTTTTTAAATTGCTTTTGTACGGCATATTCGATTCGACTGATACTTTGGTGCAATTTTACACTTCTATTACCATGGTAAGGCTCCTGGTAGAGATGGCATAACCTATGAGTTTCTGAAACACTTACCACAAAATTGGCGCTTGTACATATTGTGTCACTTATATAATAAAATATTAGAATCAGAAAAAGTTCCACTTGGCTGGTGTGACACAATTCTAACAATGCTCCACAAGAAAGGACCCTTAGATGATCCAAACAACTATCGCGGTATATCGCTAATCAATTGCTGTGTTAAAGTATTCACACTTATTTTACTAAATCGTCTGTCCAGCTGGTGTGAAGATAATTCTATACTTCCAGAAACACAATATGGGATTAGTTGTAAACACATTCGAATTCTAAAACAGATATACGATAACGCAACATTCTCAATCAAGCAGCAAAACTCATACAGTAAAAAATACAATATCTCGGAAGGTGTCTTGCAGGGAGAATCACTTAGTCCCCTAATTTTTTCTATTTTCAATCTGACATTGAAGATTATTTTCGTTAAAAAAATCTGAATGGACTTACAATTGACGGCAACAAAAACGTATTAATGCTTCAATACGCAGATGATATAGTTATTCTTGGAGACTCTCCAATCGATATAGAGCGAAAACTAAAGGTACTTGAGTCTTATTGCTTTGATAACAAACTTGCAGTCAATACCGATAAAACCAAAGTAATGATATTCGCAAAAAGTTGCCATGTACATAATTACAACAAAAAATTTCATTATTGTGGATATTGTTTGGAAACAGTAAAGCAGTTTACCTACTCAGGTGTTGATTTCTCCTCCACAGCCTTGTTTTGCACCATAGCTAAGAATTCCAAAATCAAAGCTAATCGGGCTATTGGATATAATGTTATGGATATAATGTGTCGGTCAAAAATGAACACTTGGGAACCGCGGATCAATTTATACAATTCAATTATTTTATCTTCTCTTTCCTTTGGAATTGGTATATGGGGTCTATGTTACACTGATATTATAGAGCGCGTACAGGTAAACTTTTCCAAAAAACTTCTAAGTTTGTCAAATAATACCCCAGATTACATTGTATGCTTGGAAACATGTTCCGATCATTTGTCAATGGTTGTTTTCAAACATGCCTTGCTTTGGACGAACCAACTGAAAGAAATGGACTCTTCATGACTTTGCTTCAATCGACCTGCTCAGTTAGAATCTGATAATAATTCAAAGTATAATTGGGTGAGGCAAATTGTTTATTTATGCGCAATGTGAGTGTCTATGGGAAAATTATTCAAGTACAAATGTACGCAGTTTAGATGGACTTATTCTAGACAAATTGCGAAAACGCCTGCTTGATAGTGACTTGAACAAAAAGGTTGCTTCTAGTTACTTTTTACTATACTCACACTTACTAGTTGGTGGAAATAACAGTTATTTCCAAATACCCGCTCACATCTATACAACAAGTATAATAGCACAACTTAGAACGTGTAGTAAAACATTTTTAAAATTGTCTTTTAAAGGAAATTTTTATATAATCAACAGAACTGATAATTGCACTGTCTGTAATATGGATTCCCTGGAGTCATTACATCATATGCTTTTTGGATGCCCCATTTACAGCCCTCTAAGAAAAAATAGTTTTTTTCACAATGTTCGTAATATTATCTTACTACTAATAATACACAAAATGGATTTTTTAAACTTTCTGAATTAGCCCGTAGCATTATTAGTATCAAAACGCTGCGAGCATTTGCACATGGTGAATGATTGACATTACCATCAAGTACACAGATATCTTATACTTTTATTTTTGTATTAACTATGTCTATGTCGTAATGTATCTCCAATCATGTTAATTCCTCACTTGATATTTTGTACCGAACCCTTGTGAAAAGATTTATCTTAGACACAATAAAACTATCTATCTATATATCTATCTACACTTCTATTACCAAAATTATTCTTAACAGTTGGATTATTGATTTATTTACAATGTTACATAAAGGTGAACCGATGGAAGATCCACAAAACTACTGATGCTTGGCATTACTGCATGTTTATATGTTTTAAATCATTCACCAATATAATTCAAGTATCTATTAGACACTCTTTGCATCATTTTGAGTTAAAGAAAACAATGATCTTCCTGAGTCGTTTGATGGAACCACCGAGGTACTTCAAGTAGAGTAGCTCACTGCTCTTTGTAATGTATTTAGCAGACTTGGAAGATTTTTTGATTATCAAAGGGGCATAGGGTGTATATATGTATGATTAGCGGCACCAGATACTAACATTGATTGCTTTATACTAATGACCTTGTAGTTTTGGCTTATTCTGGGATAGATGTAGCAAAAAAATCAAACATTTTGGAGAAGTTCACTTCATCAAATACCTGATATCTCGGAGACTGGAATTATGCAATTTTCTAAGGGAAGATTTCGTATGGCCAATTAATCTTTTTATCTCAACAAACAACAAGTGCCTATGACAAACGAATATGTTATTTAGCGTATTGCAATGTAGTAGCCATCTCCTCAGCAAAATGGCAGTCGCAACAGCTAGTGAAGGAAATCAAGCTGTGGGAGCAAGTCTACAAACCATGCCCAAGGCTAAAGGCAACATCGTTGCCTGGATTCGAATTATTCGAATCACTCGCTTGAAGTGTTATGTTCAGCTGTGTTAGTAGGTATATGGGAATTACGTAACGTAGATCTTGTTAAGAAAGTTCAATTGAATTTCTGTTAACATTAACGGTCATATAAATAAACACGGAGTAACCTGAGACTAAATTTATTCCATGCTTAAACCATCAGTTTGACAGATACGCTATTAATAAACTCATATTAGACAAGGGATAGGCTACTCCGAGGTTAGTCTGGGACTAAATTTGGTAATAATTTTAATCCGTGGAAATAGGTAGTTTAAGCTCGGAATAACCTTCGAATAAAATATAACCTTAGTTTTGTTGAACTGTCAATTGTGGTATTATAAGGGCGAGTTGTACAAAACACTTGAACTTGGTTTAATGATAACTGATGTTTAGACTGTGGCTGTTTGATGTATTTATTATCAACAATTACGTCAGTCTAAACATCAGTCATCATTAAACCGAGTTTAGGTGTTTTGTACAACTCGCCCTAAATGTCATATCCTAATTCGAAATTTAGTTTGTCGTTTTTGTATTATCAGTTCGTATTATTATTCAGTTTATTTTTATCAATTATGTATATTTATTAAGTATTTGCTTTGGTTTAGTGAGTAGTAATTATTTTGCGATGGAAGAAAGGGATTATTATTTGGAAGATTTGAGGAAGATGGAAGAATTGAAAGAAGCAGAAAATATTCGTCCGATCAGAAAAATTAAATTTCATAAAATTCGGGCTAATCCCTCAAAAACATTGTTAGAAGAGGAATTGAGAGCTATAAAATTAAAAATAAATTTTTTTATCAGTTTTTATTTAATTTTTCCTTTTCTTTTTGTTGCAAAAATTTTTCATGTTCTTTGCGTTGTATAGTAATCTGGAGTTTCTCCTCAGCACGCCTTTTTTTGATTCCTTCAATTTGAGCAAGAGTGAGATTTTCAACAGAACTCCTACTAAATATATATAACTAGGTATTAACAATAAAAAACGTGAAGAAAATTCGGAAATACTACTTTGAACACAAAATACAAACTGAGAGATAGGTAATTATGAGATAACTATTTTTGAAATGAATGAACAGAGCACTGACACATGTCACAATAAAAAACAAAACAGATGTCACCATAACGTCACTTTATTGGGCAATTCCTACCATATAACTATGAATCATCCTTAAGTCATGTCAAAACCCAGTAATAAGGAAAGAGTAACTATTACCTCCTTAGTCGGAGTTTATTAATAGCAATTGTATCACTTCTTTAAACCTACGCTAGTCTCAGGGTAACTAGTCTCTGACTAATCTAGGAGTAAGGACGGAGGAATAAATTTTTATTAATAAGACAGAGAGAGATTGTATTATTATAATTGAAGAACTTGCTCGAACACTTCTTCATCACCAAAAAAGTAAATTTCATTTGAATTCTTGTCAACATCGCAATAGTTCTAGTAGCGATCGCATGATCCACTAATAATCAATACCAACATAATATATAATACCGATTATTTTGCCCTCTTTTCCTAGTTAACTGAATTTGACAATAAGTTTTCGCCCTCCCACCTTGTGCAAGGCACAGCGACTCTAACGAACCCATACTACCCTATTTCTAAGCATCTAATCGTATCAAAAGTACGTCTTCCATTGGAACTCTGGCTAGAAGCATTGACTTTTCCCATGCCGGATAGGTATAACGTTAATTATCAGTGCTTAATTCCGAAGAGTGTCTTGAATGAATGGTCATATAGTTCATTCCCTCAACAGCGTTTGGAGGGAGATAAATTTTAATTTCTTAGGTTGAAACCCAAGTTTTATATTCTCTTCCAACTTGCACTTGATAATATTTTCTCAACTTCCTTTGTGTCCATCAATAAAACATAATAGTCAATTTCAGACAACACAAATTGTTATGACAGATCCTTTCCTACTTTCGCGCTCTCGAGGACGTCTTCTAACATTGTATGAATGATTTATCTATCCTCCATCTCCCGATATGCTGCCCCTTAAATTTGTTATGTTCCATTTGTGAAGTACACCGACTCCCATAAGCGACGCCCTGAGGGTGGAAATGACAACAGCTATACACAAGGGAAAGGAGACAATGATAATGAGTTTAATTATTTTTTCGAAATGTGACTTGAAGATCTTTTTTGAAGGTGAACGAGTAGGAACTGGGGCTTCAATTTTTCTTTGATCAAAGTAGTAAGGAGTCATTTTGGCAGAGTTCCTACATTTCAGAGAAACGCTAAGATGTTATTGGTATTTCAGTAATTTAAACTTTATTACCGAATTACTCTAACAGTATTGCCAATCCGTAGCAATGCGTAATCTCCAATCTATTTTTGTGAAGATGATAGTGATGATTACGAATGCTTTTATTTCGTAGCTTTAAGAATTACGAACCTAAATAAAAATGAAAATGAAAAACTTCCAAAAAAAATTAACGAAACAAGAAATAAGCATACAATAATAGTAATTTATAGCGTTTTTTCATTATTGGTTTATTATATTTTGTGTTCTGACCTACTACTCGAAAATACCGGAAACAAGCTGTTAATTTGGTGGGATATACATAATAGAACAGACCGTCTAAAAGGTTAAGTCGAGTGTCTAGGTATTGTACAGGAAGCATTATTTTTTATTTTGAGTTTAATGTATGCATGTCCATTCCATATTAACATAGTTTTGTTATATGAATATGGTGGAATCCACTTGCGTATCATATTGTAATAAAAACATTAACTTGCGTTTTACGGATTTTTGCTGTTTCAAATAAACATCATATGGATATTATTTTCGCATCCCCAAATTATTACCAAGATTTCCATCTGGTTCTCCAGATTATTTCTTTAGAAGCTGCTTCGAAAACATTGTGTACTTATATCTCACCACAACCAAAGAAGATATGAGAGACATACTTATAACCGCTATAAATGCATCACATGCATCACTCGAGCTCTGCCTCTTCTACCAATATAGGTTTTTTTCCTTTTTTCGTGTTTCATTAGAATCATTCTTGATATGGAAATTATATTTGATTCGGCTAATCGGTCTATTTCACTGTGACCTTTTCAGATTTATGGTGAATCTAGATTACATTCTATATACCTACTTATTCAGCCAATCACCCTTTAGACTGTATTTTTTTTATTTTCTTGCTGGCAGCTACTCATCGCCTTGTAAACGACACAATCGGCAGACAGTCGTACTGGCATAGGATGGGCTCTGTAGTTTCCTGTTCTAGGTAACTAGGTGACAAAATCTGTACACTTCGTCTGTCAAACCGTTTGGCTTTGCGTGTTTGTTACAGTGCTCATGTTATCATCGCATATTAGGTCTGCCATGAATACTTGTTTGTGACTATATTTATTGTCGATTTTGTGACACCGGTCCAATGGATGACATTAATGAGCATCGTCTGTCCGTTTCATCCGCCAGTTCACGTCCCTTATGTCTATCGCGCCCTGATCCCAGGCCATTTTGACCTTGTAATTGTCCCCGAGTACCTAGGCAGTCCCATACTAGCTTAGATTCGACCTCTATAGAATTAAGTAGAAAAGCTATATTAACACAATTCAGAATATCTAAATACATATAATAAATTCCAAATCATTTGTATCTGTAGAGTAGGGAGGGGGAGTGTGTAGGCTCATAGCACTTAGGCCACATGTGACCCATTGTACATCCTCCCGAGGAGTTGTCCTCCTAGGTCATTGTCCATCCTGTCCTTCTCAGGAAGGTGGACAGGTCACTGGGAGACATCTCCTTTATATCGGCAGGTGTAGGCCAAGACTCACCGAACACACACTCTCTTATTGACGATAGCTCCGGACACTCGCATAAGCCATGCCTGACAGTTTCATCTTCCTGTTCACACATCCTGCATAGAGGTGTGTCCACTAGCCCCATTGTATGGAGGTGTTTCCTTAGTTGACAGTGACCAGTCAGAAATCCTACTGTTAAACGTAGGTTTTTCCTGGTCATCGCCAAATATTTCTTCGGCGCCATCTTTCCAGGGTCGCCCAGGGTGATCCTGGCAAGACTGCATCCTTTGATTCCATCCCATCTCTTAAGGGATTGAGCATGGGTGTAACGTTTGGCTAGTTCCGCAATTGTCGAAGTCGTTAGCTCGTAGGTGTCACTGGGTCCTAGAATTTTTAGTCCAGCGACTTCCCTGGCTAAAAAATCTGCGATTTCCTTTACTCCTGACGTGCCCTTTAACCCACCTCAGGATAATATTGTTATCTGCCGAGGCGTCAGCTAAATCTTGGTGGCACTCTAGTACTAGCCTTGATATAACACGTTGTCTGTTCAAGGCTAATAGGGCTTGTCTACTATCAGTGCAGATTATTATGTTTTTGCCAGAAATTCCTCTTCTGGTTGGTTCTTTTGTGGCAATTGAGATACCAGCCAGTTTTGTTTGAACCACGCTGGTATTGTTTCCCATTACCCACTTAATCTTTAGGCCTAGTGCTCTCGAGTAAACTCCACATCCTGATCCTTCTTTCATTTTTGAACCATCTGTATATATGCGTTTTGCATTTACAGCATCTGGCTCTGTGTTCTGTTTTATTTGAATTTTGTAGGGTTTGTTAAACAAAAACCTGGGTTCAATTGCATCGTTGGCTGCCTGCAGCAGAGGTAGCGCAGTGAGCACTTCCTGCCATATGCTCATCCTCAATTGGCTCACTCCTACTTCGGGGTTTACACCAACCGTGCGCAATCGTACCAAGGTCATTAACGCAACCTCCTTGACGTGTAGGTCCAGAGGGGTCAGACCAGTAATTAGTTCCATTGCTGCGGTTGGTGTTGTTCTCATGGCTTCTGTGATGTTCAAACAAGCCATTCGCTGTATTTAATATAATTTTTGGATGGCCGTTGCTTGTAGAACCTTCGGTCCCAATTCCAAATCATATTCTGAGAATAATCAATTCAAGAGGCAGAATGTTTACAACAGCTCTTCTATATAATGAAACAATTCTTACTGTAAGGTACTTTTATACCATGCTCGATAAAAACATCACATATTAATAAGACTAACCCACTCAAGCCATTTCTCTTCACATGTTTATGTATGCCCCATTATCATCCTACTTTTGTCGTGAAATTGCATTGACTATCCCTAACACTGTAATGGGCATGCTTCCAAATGGATATGAAACTAAATGGATTGTATTGTAGGGAAATGTATCGTTCGATTTCATGTTATTGTGGAAGAACTGCGAACAAACATTTTTCGGTTGTCATCGGGGATTGAAATATTTTCAACAGTTTAGTGTATTTTGTTTTTATGTGAATATTTCCCTGGAAATTCTGAAATTTTGCTACAAAATATAAAATGAAACCTCGATAGGAGGAATTGTTTCTGCTCTTACTCATTGGTAGAAATCCAATGAAATCAATTTATTTGAGATCATTTGATTGAACACAATTTATCAGAACAACATTATACTGAGAGAAGATGGACAGATTACGTTTGATATATTTATTTCAATTCATTTCAAAACATCACAATTTGGTCATAATATTGATGAAATTATTGAAGCAAATATACCAGAAAATTTTGTTCACAGTAAATAAATAATGTAAAAAGCTTTTATGGACTTTCATAATGGTAGAAAGTGATGATTAGATGGAAATCGAACAGTGGAAGAATTGGCGTCGATTTTAAAATATTGGGTTGTGAACATGAGGAAGAAAGATTGTACAGAAGGTTAGGTTAGGTGGGATTCTATACCACAGAAGCTGCAATTGAATCCCTGTGAAAGGAAACAAAGTGTGGCAGCATTTAGTTCCACAAAAATAACCAGAAAAAAAATGTATGGAATGAAAACATCTCCGAATAGCTGCACCGGGAATTCTATCTCATAGACGCGGTAGAATATGCTTGGTGAGATGGGGAAGTTGCTGTCCACTTGACTGACTTTTTTAGTATCGAATCAAACAACGACGGTTCTGTAACAGATCGAGTTGAGTATAACCCTGTATTCAGAAAGACTTGTCGGGGTGGTTTGAGAATGTTTTCTGAGAACAAATTTTGAGTAGAAAACAACGACAGCAACGTTGGTCCTGTCAGATTATCTGAAACATTGGTGTCAAAAATAGAGAGCCGAAAGTGATCACTGGTAAAATAATAAACCTATTGAAAGGAATACGATTCAAAATTGGACATAGTCATCCACTACCAAGGTGGATGCTTGAACCAAATAATAAAAAAAAGATTAATCACTCCAATAAATTGACCACGGTCAGTCGAGAGGTATTGAAAATAATGGGTGAAGTAGGGCCAGCTTGATCAAATCCTATTTGAATATTGAACGAGAACATCATAGTCAAAATATCAACAGCATGCGTGGTTGAAATACATATTCATCAGTTATAGAAAATAATACTCCAGGATCTTCATTCAACTCCTCCAATTATTCTATTGTTAATTGCACCTTGTTATACATTATTTGTGCTCTGTATTCTTCCCATAACTGGCAAAAAATGTTCATTTGAAAACCCTCAAACATTGGTGAATGCTTGAAACATTTTTAACAACTTTCTCAAGCATGTTGCTAATTAAATAGACAAAAGACCTCCGCCTGTGGCGTCTGTCTTTTTCCAAGCATCAAGCTTTCGAGATTTGTAATAAAATTTTTTCGAACAATTATCGATGTCCTTGGGTTATAACTAATGAAAATGGGACTGTACACTTCCTGTATACATTGAATTACTACAACTTACGTAGTTAGTAGTATTTACTCCAATCAGTTCGATCAGTTATTGTCTCCGACTTCGAATTGTGAAATATTTTTCTTTCAATGGAATTAAATTCTGAAAATGATATTTTATAATGAGGCACCATATACAGTCAATTAACAAATGTTTAGAATTTCTCTTCATTCTCCATGAAGTTGTTTCATGAATTCAATATTTCCTCCGATTTTTGTGAGTTCTTTTGCTAGAGCCGTGCACTGGAATAATACTGTATATTATATCTCAGTCTTTTCCAACGTGGGCGCTGCAGGCCTAAAGGGGGGCGGTAAGAGACCCAGAAAAAAGGGGGCGTTGTGTAGGGCTTTGGGGTCGATTTATAATTTCATCTAGGAAGACTCTTAGAGACACCGACTGAGCTCTCGACTCTCGACTACATCTTGTGAACATCAACTAATATTAATTAAGATATAGCTCAAACTCGGTTCGATATAATAGACCGCGGGCAATCATGTTTTAACAAGTTTTTGTTAAATAATCCGATTTGTACATTCCTGTATCAATCGGCTGGTTCTATAATACTTGTTGTTGCTTGTCGAGTACGATTGGGCGTCGAATGAGATAAACGAGTTTATGCACGTTTGTCTTATTCCTGTTGGTGCGTGCTGCTTATGCAGTCATATATAAACGACGTGAATATATTTTATTTTCATTTGCGGTTTCGCGCATAATAGATAAGCAGTACTTGATTTCAACACTTACGTATTTCCCAAAACAAAACAATGTCGGAAGTAAAAAAGAAGAAATTCGGATTTATTGAAAATCCCACAAACCCGTCGTCGCCTTTGTGTCTTCTATGTCTTAAAACATTTTCGAACGAAGCAAAGAAGCCTTCAAGACTGCAAGATCATTTGAATAAAATGCATCCAGATAAGAAAGACAAGAATGTAGCATATTTTCAAGACCTAGAGAAGAAGCATAATACTCAGCCAAGTGTATCAAAACTATTTTCGGCGGCTGCTAAGCAAGATGACGACGGACTTCGAGCTTCGTACAATATCTCTTTGTCAATTGCTCAAAAAGGCAAACCACACAACATCGGAGAAGAGTTAATTTTGCCAGCAATAAAGGATGTAATAACTACTGTGCTTCATAAACCGTGAGTTTCACAATTTTCCGAATTTATCAGTATCCTGCAGTAACGACGACTTGTTTGCCTACTGCCAACATTTGGAAAACCTCCACATTGACTCCACCGAACTATGGAATACTTGGAAATACTAGACTGGGTGTTGGATCCATTTTCAAATGTCAACACAGCAATGTCACCTCAGCTGGAAGAAGAACTTATAGAATTGACAACAAACGAAGAAATAAAAATCAAGTTCAAAAATGGATATCAAGAATTTTGGCTACAAAAACCGATCCCGCAATTGTACCCTGGATTGTGGTCAATTGTTCAACGATTTTTGATAGCATTCCCATCGTCATATTTGTGTGAACGTGGATTTAGTTCTGTGGCAACGCTGCTTACTAAAAAGAGAAATCGTTTGCGTGTTACCGAACGTGGCGACTTGCTGTTTTTGAGTAAATTGGAACCTGATATCAACAAACTTATTGAACACCATCAGATTCAACCTTCACGTTAGTTTTTATATAATAATTGATTATGTTTGTTTTATTTTCAATAAAAGATACTCTGTCCGAATACTATAAAGTTGCGTTTCAATAATCAG